>JAVJIX010000070.1:4905000-4952500 GCA_036785185.1 Paratrypauchen microcephalus
TGCCGTTTAATGATTCTATTTAAAAAAGATTAAATGGGATTATCTAACATTATTATTTTTATGTCAAGAGGCAAGAGGCTCTATGCCAATACATCATGCGTCCAAATTTGTTTTCGTGACAGGCCTAGTTCAGCAGTTACCATAGTAACCGTACGCGCACATTAGTAAACCCAGCCAAATAAGTTTTTTTTTTTTAAGTTTTCTAAAACTCAAGAAAAAAAATACAAAATGGATTTAAACAATGCATTTTCAGGAGCCTGTGATCATTATGCGCTTTCATGGTCCCATTTAGGAGTTTAATTTTCTACAATCTCAGCTCATCTGTTCCAGCTAAGTCAGTTCTGTATAGTCATATTCTTTCTCATATTCTTTATTTTAACATTCATTTTAGCTGGCTATAACTGTACCAGAGTTAGCCTGATACACTGATATTTTATATATGTAGTTCCCTAGCCAGTCAGTACATAGTGTGACTCAATAGGCACTCAGAATTGGAACTTGTAAAGTAGATTTTCTTTTACAATAAACTGTGTTAGCTCGACACACGGCTCATTGGTTTTCTTCATGTTTCTCTGAGGGCATTGACTCTGAGCTCAATGAAGCAGCAGTGGCTTAAATACTGACAGAGGAGCAGATAAAGTAGATTTACACCAGTCTGAACTCGTCAATACTTAAGGACCCATCCACCTCCCTTTTAAAACAGATTACTGAGAGGAAATGGACCCAAGTTAGATGCAATTAAAAACCTGAGCTATTCATGGTATGTTTCACCACCACGCACTATGTACATGTGTTATAAGCGTTGAAAAAGACTGATGGAACTACTTTTGCCTGTTAAAATAGATGGTCATAAAACATAAATGCAATGAAAATGAATAAATTCTGTAGTTGCAATGTATCAATGTTTAATAAAGACATAAGGGCCAGGAAGCCAATATATTCCTATTAGATTGTATTGAACAGTTGCTGTTGTTCCTGTCTCTGTTCAGGGCCGTAA
Organism: Paratrypauchen microcephalus; assembly: GCA_036785185.1. NCBI lineage: Eukaryota > Metazoa > Chordata > Actinopteri > Gobiiformes > Gobiidae > Paratrypauchen > Paratrypauchen microcephalus. Next base: position 4,905,998 of record JAVJIX010000070.1, read on the forward strand.
CCCGTTCTTCCTGGAGCCGTCAATCATCATCACCATTACCGATGGCAACAAGCTCACCCACAGCTCCGGGGTCCCAGACGAGGTGAGGGGGTCCAGGGGTCTCTTCACCTAAAATCTCCTTTTTCTTCCGTTTCAACCTCTATTGTCATTGTTTAAGGTGGCCACAAGCAACCTGTGAACAATTTGACTTTCTTTTATGCATTTTCGGAGTAAATATTGTCACTCATCAGCTCTTATTCTCCTTTAAATAGTCTTTTGAACTTTGGTTATTTTTATGTTTATTGTTGCTGTACACAGACACTAACTCTGATTGATTACAGTAAGGAGTACAGTGGTCCCTTCCTCTATCGCGGTTCACTGTTCGCGGCCTCGCTGTTTCGCACATTTTTTTAAATATTTTTATTTTTATTTTTATAGTGTAACATTTTTTTATAGTGTAACATTGTGTTCTGCGTCCTGATTGGCTAAGAGACTGTAGACCTATGCCTATTGGTAGATGGGGGACGCGGGGGACTGGGACCAGACCAGGTAGTAGACCAGGACTAAACCTGGACTAAACCAGGACTGGACCAGGTCTAGACCTGGACTAAACCGGGACTAGACCAGGTCTAGACCAGAACTAAACCAAGTCTAAACCTGGACTAAACCGGGACTAGACCAGGTCTAAACCAGGATTAAACCACCACGTGCTGCTCTTTGCTGGTTTCGTGCGGTTTGTGGCTCGGGCTGAGAAGACGCGGTCCGGGCGCCGCGGTTTGATCTCGTGCTCGCAGCCCCGGTGTACACACGGCCTCGCGCCGGTCGTGCTGCTGTCACAGATTTGACCACGATGAGGGGTGCACGTGTCGCGGACTTCTCCAAGGGGTTGGTGCGCGTCGGGTCCCGGAATGTGGTGGTGCTATTGGATGAGTGCGGTGCTTCCTGCAGATCCAGTGACTCATGTCTCCGCTCCCCTCGCACGTCCGGCGGGGCTTCCGGAGCCGTGTCTCCCCCCACACTTCACTATTAATACATTTTGTTGAAAATCTATGAAAGTTTGAGTGTTTAAACGAGAGAGAAATGTGAGAAAATGTTAATTCCAGTCTGAGAAAAGTGTATAATGTGTGTGGTGAGGCGTTTACAGCCTTAAAACATGTAGAATAATTGTAAAATATAAAGTTGTCCTACTTCACGGATTTCTCTTATTGCGGGTTATTTCTGGAACATAACCTCCGCGATAAACGAGGGATTACTGTAAGTTATATTATTTTGGTTGGAAGAAAAACATGATCAAACTCCAGTCTCTTTTCTCCTGGTTTAACTTCAATATTCAGTAACACGTTCTGGTAACACATCTGTTTTATTTAATAGTTTAAGGGCTTGCATGTTTGTATTGTGTTGACTGTTAGTCAGTAGTGGAGTTTGCATGTTCTCCCCGTGTCTGGGTGGGTTTCCTCCGGGCACTCCGGTTTCCCCCATCAACCCAAAAAACATGCTCCAGGTAAAATCCTCCAGCTGAGGTTCTGAAGATCCTGGAGATGGTCCCCGGGCGCAGTAATGTGCTGCTCACTGCTCCTGATAACAGGATGGGTCAAATGCAGAGAGGAATTTCTCCAGTGTGAGATCAATAAAGTTGCTTCTTCTCTGTTAGACAGGACTATATAAATAAAGATTGATTGATTGAACTCCTCTCTCCTGTATTGCTCCACAGTTGCACCTGCCCCTGCACTCCCCCCTGGCGGGCAGTGAGTTGACCAAAGAGCCTTTCCGATGGGACCAGCGCCTGTTTGCCCTGGTGCTGCGGTTGCCGGGGGCAGCGGCTCCAGACTCAGAGCAGCTCGGGAGCGTCCCCAATGACGACTCCGCCATCACACAGATGTGTGAAGTCACTGGAGGTGGGTTATTAAAAACATACTAGTAAAGACTGAAACTAAAATCAAAATCAAATACTATATTATATTTGACCAGCTATTGATATTATGAATAGTCTTGAACTTTTTCAGAAGACCACATGGTGACACAATTTTCCTGAAGAAACTATTCATTTTGATATTTAATATGTTAGAAAATCCATCGTATTATGTACAGTTGTGATTATAAAATGGAAAATGGTATTTCATGTTCATTATAGCCCCAATGTGTAACTTGTTATCAAAAAATAAATAAAAGCATATTTTTACATTTTGGATGTTTGATTTGGATCGAGAAAAAAAACAACACATTCTTCCTGTGAACAAGTTTGCATCTCCACAAACCTGACCTTATTTGAGCTGTTTTATCTGATCTACTTCCACAAGAACAACTCCAGGGACCGTCTTATATTGTTAGCTTGTCAAAAACAGGAGTTGTATTTATTTTTCCTTGTTACATTTTTGCTTCATGCTGGATTTGCTGAGATTTTCTTCATATTTGCTTGGTCTGTCTCGTGCAGGGCGCTCGTACTCTGTGCTCACTCAGAGGATGCTCAACCAGTGTCTGGAGTCTCTGGTGCAGAAGGTTCAGAGCGGAGTTGTCATCAACTTTGAGAAAACTGGACCTGACCCACCACCTCTTGGAGAGGGTAACATTTTTCCCTATAAAAGTGTTTTAAGAATCATTCCGGCTTAGTAACTACTCAATTATTAATCAAGCAGTTACTAAGTTACACTAACCCTAACTCTTAAGTCTAAGTAGTCCATAGACATGGAACGTCAACATTATCGGATTTGTTCCAAATTTGGGGATTAAATTCTATGATTGACTACAAGCAAAAAAATATATTACGGACATGGGGCATTTTTCACATTCGCCAGCAGGGGTGCAAGGACTCATATAAAAACCTTTTAAAGGTGTCCTGTGTAATTTTTCTGATGGACGATCAGTGGGCCTGGCCAGCTGTCGGGATGGGACAATAGCATTCTGGGGCAGATGCGTGGGAGGGGCATGTGCGCTGGGCGAGGGCCATCATTGCTGCAAGCGCCTTTAATCATGAATTTATGTTTTATTTAGGCTAATTAAAGGTCCCATGACATGGTACTTCTTGATGCTTTTATATGGTGCCTTAATGGTTCCCTAATACTGTAAATGAATCCTTCAAAATCAAGACTCAGTGCATGAGAAAGACACATGTACACTAGGGTTGGGCGGTAATACGGTAATACGGTATACTGCGGTATCTAAAAATAGCAACGGTATCAGATTCATTACCGTCATAAAAAAAAAAAAAATCTTGCCCCAATATAATATTAACTATAATTAATTTAATGCCTAAATAAAGAGTGTTTGTCCAGCACTTATGTATGTGTGGTTGTGTTTGTTAATTTAATACTATTACAGTTTAAAACTAATATTACTATCGGAGAGATGACGTGTTGCGTCGTCACGTGACATTACCGCTCAGAAGGAGGAGAAAAACAAGACAACATGACAGACCGCGCTGAGTTGGTCCCAAAGTAAAACACAACGTCTGCAATTTGGCAGCATTTCGGATTTCGGCCAAATGACATGGGAGAGCCGGGAAATGTCAACGAGGCTGTGTGTAAAATGTGCATGAAGTGGCGGTGTTCTGGTGAAACATCCTACCCGTCGAGAGATAACAGCGGCACTGTGGAGGAGCAGAAGCAACTGCATATTGTCACGAGTGTAGTGCACTCGTGAATGTATGCATAATTCACCTTCTTAACTGTGTTGTTACAGCTTTGCCATGCGGGTTTTGCTCAGTTCTTGGTTAAGCACTTGGTTATAAAGTCGCTGCTTCTGATAATAGTTGCGGTCCCTTTAAGAAAGGCGTGACGTTTGACACGCTGCTTTTGTGTTCCAACGCAGCTCCTTTCTGATATTCTCGCGTGTTAAAAACAACTCACCGTTTTTGAGTCTGAAATGTGAGAAGTTTTCGGGTTTCTTATTACAAACGGAACTTCCACACGAGGCTGTTATTCTGGGAGATGAAGACCCCCTTCTTTGGTGGAAATCCAATGGAGTCAGGCGCTTTTTTCTGTTGTCGAGGGTTGCCCGATATACCTGTGCGTTTGTGCCACAAGCTCTCCATCGGAACGGGCCTTCAGCACCGTGGGCAAAGTTGTCAATCCACAACGTGCCCGACTCAAGCCGGAAAAAGTGAACATGCTGGTTTTGCATTCAATAGCTTAATATTTTTATTTTCAATAAGGAGTAGCTTTTTATGACGGACGAAAACGGTTCGGGATGTTGTATAGTTGTACGTTTAATTTATTTGATTCATGTTAATAGATTTTAAAAATATACAAACGAGCAGTATTTTCCACTGCGTTCTCAGGACAGGGTTATATATGCACATTTTCGGTTATGTCTTGTTATTTACTGTTCAGATGTTCTTTTCTTTTATTCCTGTTGGTTTGTTAGCTTTAGCCCACAGACAATTTGTTATTTCGTCCCGTCGGTTGGCTGCTGTATTTGCACTTTAAACATTTGTTAATAAAAGTTACTAATTTTGTACATGTTTTGTTATGTTTTCAGTATCATTAGGCCTATGTAATGCTTGCTATTCTGTTTCTGAACGGTAAAGGTGCAAGCTGCCATTTGGCGAGCCCACTCCACTGTAGTGCTAAGTGTTTTTTTTTTAGCCTAAGTGGTTCTACCACTAGGACTGCTATAATAAATGGATATTTAAGATAAGCCCTTGCAATACTTTGGAAAGTCATTTGTATGTAGTTAAAATAATTCAAATTTGATGATCAAAAAGCCACAGATTAAATCTAAAATGTAGGTTTAGTAATTTTCATTTTTGATTCTTTTGTTTTTGTTCAGAAAATTCCATGGACAGTCGCCCAGTGTCGTCCTTCGCCCCTCAACCCTGGCACAGCTGTCACAAACTCATCTATGTCCGACCAAACCCAAAAACAGGGGTCCCGGTTGGACACTGGCCCATCCCAGAATCCTTTTGGCCCGACCAGAACTCCCCCACTCTGGTGAGCAATGAACAGGTTCTACAGACTTCAATTGTATATGCATGTATCTTTTTACAGTATTGACAGGGATGCACACAATTGTATTCAGATTATACACAGTATTGTACTTAAATGCCCAAAGAAACTCAATGAAAATAGTTGAATTTTTGTGGAGTAAAATTATAACTTGGGAAAGGAAACAAAAAAAAGAGACTGGACTTCCTCACTTTCCAAACTTGTATTTGAGCAATAAAAAGACCTATGACTAAACAAAGCCTGACCAAGTCTATAGAATGTCAATGCAGGTCTTAACCAGGACTAAACCAGAACTAAACCAGGACTAAACCAGGACTAAACCAGGACTAAACCAGGACTAAACCAGGACTAAACCAGGACTAAACCAGGACTAAACCAAGATTAAATCAAGACTAAATCGGGTGATACTGTATTTTGTATTTGACTAGTACTTTTCTATTTCAATCTGATTGTACATATATATTTATTACCTACATAATATTTATCTTATGTATATAATTGTGTCTCATCTGACAGGTGTATTGCTCTTTGGTTTTCTTTTTGTTCTTTTACCCTCTGTTTTATATTGTATATTATATTTGATGAGTGAGCTACCGTACCTGAAACAATTTCCCTTGTGGATCAATAAAGTTTGTCTAAGTCTAAGTCTAAGTGACTAAACCATGGCTTCAAAGGTGTACTGTACACCATAGCCAAATATAACATTTTAAATTTGCTTTGGAGTTGGGAGTTGACCATTTGTGTTTATATAGAAATAAATCTCTATCTAAAAATGGAATATATAATATAAATGTAAGTCTTTGTGATTTGCCCCAGCCCCCCCGCACAGCTCACCCTGTGGTCCGGTTCTCGTGTTTGGACTGTGAGCCGATGGTGATCGACAAACTGCCCTTCGACAAATACGAGCTGGAGCCTTCTCCTCTGACCCAGTACGTCCTGGAGAGGAAGTCCCCACACATGTGCTGGCAGGTGAGCCCCACACAAGTCTCACTTTCAAATGTACACTGTGTAACATTTCTGGTAAGCCACCTGCTTGTCACCATGGAGATGCTTTAACAGTTGCATTTAAGTGAAATACATGCATTCTTACAGTGAGCACATCTGACCTGTAACAAGGCCTGGTGGCATTTATATTTGTCTACAGAGATGGATCATTTTAATGCCATACTGTGGAACATTTCAGGCAAAATAATCAAATATCTAGGGAGACCAGCAGATGGCCAGCTCTCCCCCAGAAAACACACTGGAGCACATTCAGTTTAAAAATGATGAGGATTCTTGCAATGCTGAAAACATGAACTTTCCTCTGGACTTTTTATTTGAGGTTGTTCCTTTGTAGAAAATATTCATAAATTTACCAAGATAGAGCCAATTTATATGGTTTATTTTGTTGCCATAAGTAATACTGTAATTCGCTGGTGTTGTCTCAAAAATATAATGTGTATAATTCTTTTTTCTCCTCAGGTTTTCGTTGGCAGCAGCAGTAAACAGAGTGACCTGGGCCATCCGTTTGGTTACCTCAAAGCCAGCACCACTCTCACCTGTGTCAACTTGTTTGTCATGCCTTATAACTACCCCGTCCTATTACCACTGCTGGGTAAGAAAATAAACTACTACGGACAAGCTTCAGAACACAAGGAATGATCCTGACTGATGACCTTTTATTCAGTTTAATCAGTGATACTGACTGTGATACTGTCAGAACTGAAGTACCTTAGTCTACATAAACATTGCCACACCTATGAACTGGTTTGACCTCAGATATTTAATACAGCTCAGTATCCTGTTGTTTCCACTTGTGGCTGGTGACAATTAACAAACAACATATTGTGCTGTTGGGTAATGGGCCAAAACCAAAAAGAAGAAAATTAGACTGATCGTTAAAAAGTCATATAAAAGGACAGTAGTGGAAAAGTAGTAATAGTTATGTAAGGTAGACAAAAAGAAAGAGGTTGGTGGAAAAGCAATGAATTATGTTGGGGTCTATATATATTTTATGGGTGCTAGTATTTGTAAGGCAATATTAAACTTTTTTCTTTTAATCTTTTGACTATTTTAGATGTTTTTTTCTTCCAGACGATCTCTTCAAAGTGCACAAACTAAAGCCAAACCTAAAATGGCGTCAGGCCTTTGAGATGTATCTAAAGACCATGCCTCCGTACTATCTCCTGGTAAATTATTATATATTATTTTATATATATATGATATTATGAATGTTATTTTGATTGTGTAATGGAACTGTATGTAGCCTGCAGTAAAACAGTACAATACAATACTTACAATCACAACTGAACGTGATTTGTCAGTGCCTAAACCTACAGACAGAACTGCAGAGACACTGGCTGCAGCTACTCGGGTATAAGAAGTGACAATTCGGATCAGAGAGAGTCCTTTCAGGTTTAAACCAGCTCCATTTTCTCACTGAAACTGGCAACCCAAATGAGAGGCTCATATGAGGCTCAGTCTGCTTTGTGATTGGATGATCATCTTAAGAACTAAAGTACACATGTCTACATAAAGTACACATGTCTACATAAAGTACACATGTCTACATAAAGTACACATGTCTACATAAAGTACACATGTCTACATAAAGTACACATGTCTACATAAAGTACACATGTCTACATAAAGTACACATGTCTACATAAAGTACACATGTCTACATAAAGTACACATGTCTACATAAAGTACACATGTCTACATAAAGTACACATGTCTACATAAAGTACACATGTCTACATAAAGTACACATGTCTACATAAAGTACACATGTCTACATAAAGTACACATGTCTAGCTTGTATATGGGGACACAGTTAGGTCATGTTTTTAAAATTTAAAATCTAAATCTTACATACAGCTCATTTAATGTTTATTTTCTCCTCTTGCAGCCATTGAAAAAGGCCATGCGGATGATGGGAGCTCCGAACCTCATCGCTGATAACCTGGACTGTGGCCTGAGCTACAGCGTCATCTCCTACCTGAAGAAACTCAGTCAACAAGTACGATTTAAATCCATCAGTTTGGCCTGTCACAAAGTAACACAAAGTATTGCTATAGAGTAATAATAAATAAATCAATAATAGAAAAAATCAGTAATTAGCCATAGAAGTTATAAATGTTCTTCATGCACTTGGAGAAAATCTATATTATGAAGACTGTAAAATTTTGTGATTTAGATGGAAAAAATGTAACTTCATATTAAACTGATGCTCTATAAAAGTCCGGGGACATAAAGGATGCTTCTGAATCATTTAACTACTAAGCTTCTTTGCTCATAAGGAAATGTTCTATACTGTAAAAAGAGGAAGATTAGTAGTTTTATTGTGTATATATCTACCTGGACGACTGGACACAAAACATTTGTGTGTCTCCTTATGTGGTGCTCATTTCTAAGCTAAATGTTGATTCTTCTGTGTTCAGGCTAAGATGGAGTCGGACCGTCTGATTGTGTCTGTGGGGAAGAAGGCTCCTCAGGAAACAGGGATCAAAGTGAAGAACCAAAACCACTGCAACACTCTGTCTCTGGCCCATCGGCGAGACTTTAAACAGCTGCTGCAGGGCATCACGGGAGAGGGCCCCCTACGGGTCAATGACATCAACTACAAGGAGTTTGCAGGCTTTCAGATCGGACTTTTGAACAAGGTGAATGGGGTGAACGTGTCAAAGTAATCTGGATTTAAAGGTGTACTGTGTTTTTCTGGGTGAGGTCTGACACTTTCCACTTTCCATGTTTGCCTGTATGCAACTGTCTCCATGGAGACAAGCAGGTGACGCTACCAGGCCAAGTTATAGGTCAGATCTGCGGTCATAGGAATCCAAGATTTTAGCAATAAAAAATGTAATTGAATAACTACAAGATGGATAATTAATGACATGCTGTGGAATATTCCAGGCAAAGCATCTCTCTCATCTCTATGGAGAGTGTTGACCCCCCACCAGAAAAGTTCCATCTCATTTAAGTTCTGTCAAGTCCAAAATCAACAACATTGAAACCCTTTTTGTTGTACCTAAAATATGAAAAAATGTATAGTTTTCAATTTCATGAATGGGTCTCAAATTCTTGATGGAGATAAAACAATGAAACAAAATGAATCTGATCTGCATCTTATCTTGACACTTATACACTGTACTTTTGGAGGCCGGTCTGTACGACCTGCACAATTTGGTAACTGTAAATCTTTAATATATTACTTTTGCCTATTTTTAATGTTTTTTTATTCCCAGGATGTAAAGCCACAAGCGTACAGAAATGCTTACGATATCCCAAGGAGAAATCTGTTGGACCAACTCACTCGAATGAGGTCAAATCTGCTGCGGACGTCACAGAAACTCATCAGGGGCCAAGATGAAGGTACGATGACCATGTCATATTACTAGTGTTGTTTTTAAACTACTTTATTGCTATCTATTTGCTATTAGCTCTGGTAATTATGGGTGGGTGATATATTTTTTGGAACGAGACGGTGTACGGTAATCCCTCATTCGTCCAGGAGAGGCGCTATGTAGAGAATGTTTCATCACACTGAAATATTTTAGTTTTAGACAAATGTGAAATGTGTGTAAAATTACTCTAAAATTACTATATTAAAATGTGTGTGTGTGTGTGTATATATATATATATATATATATATATATATATATATATATATATATATATATATATATGCACACACACAAATATAAATGTGCTTAATTAGATTTAGACAAACTTTATTGATCCATTGAATTGTTTGTTTTTCAGACTACCTGCACAGTATTCCAGTGGCTCAGATGGGGAACTATCAGGAATATTTAAAAATGATGCCATCTCCACTCAGAGAGATCGACCCCGACCAACCCAAACGGCTGCACACATTTGGGAACCCCTTTAAACAGGACAAGAAGGTACTTCTGTCTGGTGACACCACCACCACCACCACCACCACTACTACTACTACTACTACTACTACTACTATTACTACTATTACTACTACTACTACTATTACTACTAAAATGTAATATAAAATCTCTTGCTCCTCAGGGCATGATGATTGATGAGGCGGATGAGTTCGTGGCCGGTCCTCAGAATAAAAAGCGTGTGAACTCTGGAGACTCAATGTCGTCCTCTGTGAAGAGGAGGCGGAGCATGTCACCATTACTACGGCGACCACTCAGTCCAATAGGAAACACCAACCACATCAAGAGCCCAGCACAGAACCACAACAAACCAGCTACACCGCACAAAGGTAATGCACACTGTGAGTGGTGTACATACTTTATAAGTACTGCAGTGTTTTACAAGGAGGATGGACTCAGTGATGAGCACCATCATCTGGGATGGAGCTTGGCTTTCCTCAGCTGCTACAGGCCCTCTGCTGGGCTTCTTGAGAAAGGAGCTGCTCCTTCTTGAGCTCCTGGGCGATGGTGGTGCAGAGGAAGTTGAAGATGGTGGTGGGGCTGTCAGTCAAACGTGATCAGCTTTACTGGAGGTGCAGCAGTTGGTTTACAGGGAGAAGAACAGTGGAGAAAGTACGCAGCCCTGTTCTCAGAGTCAGAAAATGTCATCATGTATAATATATAGTTATGTGGCCAAATGAGGACACAGCAATACAAAAACTAAACATACACACATTAAGACCCTCCTGTTATACCCATTATATATCAGAGGCTGCTACTTCCCTGGAGAGTGTGGAGATGTGTGTGTGTGTGTGTGTGTGTGTGTGTGTGTATATATATGACATTTATTGTGCAGCGTTCCTGTGCCTTTTAACCTTACACTGTTGTGTTTTTTTAGTTGATTGTACAGACTTATTATTATTATTTATCTTAATTTTGATGCATGCTCATATTTTCCTGTTTCTGAAACTTGCGTTGTGACATTTCCCCATTGTGGGACAAATAAAGGATGATCTTATCTTATATATATAATTAGCTAAGTTTGCTGGACATGAATTCAATATACTTCTTACATGATATTCTTCTCCTCATGTTTTAGACAATGGCAACAACATCCCAGAGAGCAACGGTGAGGTGGGGCCTGAGTGTGGAGAGGTCTGGTCCAACGATACACACTCTAACATGGGAAACCAGATCTCGCCAAGTCCAGAAACCAAACCAAGACCAGGGACTACTGTAGACCAAGAGGACGCGGAGGTGACCATGGCAGAGGAGAGGGCAGAGGAAGAGGAGGGTGTGGAGGAGCCGATGAAGGAGGAGAAATATAACTGTGACAGACTGAGTCCACAGAGTAACATGGAGAGCTCAGAGACTGAAGCAGAGGCACCGCAGACCGTCTACATCCCGCCTCTGGACGGCACACAGGCCGAGCTCAGAACCAGAGTCATCAAGGAGGTCCGAAAACCAGGAAGAAGTGAGTGAAATGGAGAGAATTAGGGATGGGACAACAAACAATAATATTGTTTTTTGTGATAAAAAGGGTAGACAATAATCATTTGTGGGACATTTTATCACCAGAATGTGTAGAAAAAATGTATCCTTGATCTTTTCTTCTAGATTATTGTTGTTTTCACCTATAACAACTTCAATACAATTCAACAGTTGTTTAAATATGGAACTTATTCATAATATTAAAAGTATAATTAGTCTTGTGCATATAATTTATTTATATAAGTTATTCTTCAGCAATAATACAATTATTTAAATCAATGCACAAACATTTCATTTTTTTTTTTTTTACAATTTAAAGGTGCATTGTGTAACTTTTCTGGTGGATGGAAATGGAAATGTTATTGCTCTATCTGGAATGTTTCACAGTTTGGTATTAAAAATGTCTATCTTCACGGGAGACCAAGTTGCAGGTCAGATCTGTGGAGAGGCGACCTCATTCACAGTCAAAATGCCTCTTTTTTCTAGATATTTCTGAGCAATAAAACCACCTGTAATTGTATAAATGTAAGGTAGAGCTGTTTAAAGTCATACTGTGGAACATTCCAAGCAGAGCAATGACATTTCCATAGAAACAAGCAGGTGACGGACCCCCAATCAAAAGGTTATATAGACGACCTTTGAATTCTATGCGTTGCTTCGAATTGTCAAGCTATTTATTTTATTTTATTGCGTCAACCAAGTTTAACTTAATATTTTAAACAAGGTCAGTATATTTTAGTGAGTCACCTGTTTTTGTCATTCTGTTTTTTTGTCCTTTAGATTATGAGGCAATAATGCGGTTACTGCACGAGGTCAAAGGTCCTGTGAACGTCCACAAGTATTTCCTCCTCCACGCTATCAAAGAGGCTGCCAGGTAACAGTGTACTCTCTAATACTTTTCAAACTCATATTATTGATGACAACATGATGAAGGTTTAAAATGGACGTAAATCAAACGTAAAGGACCACAGTCAGCTCTGTGTATTTGGCCAGCATTTTGCAGAGAGTACGCGTTGACCTGTCGTAGTCTTCTAGCAAACTAATTAGGATTAGAAATGGTAAGTGTCATTTTTAGGCATAAGCAGTTGTCAAATGAAGATGCAAAGTTGTTTTGAATTTAGAGTGTTACCTGAGATATCCAAGCAGCTTCTGAGGGCCTGGGAGCACAGTTTCCACTGTGGCACCTATCAGAAAATATAGGTAGAACTTGGTCAATCTTCAGGTAAATATAAGGTAATACAGACAGATGTGATGATGGTAAATCTTCAGAAGTCCTGGGTGAACATGATGTCAATATACGTGAGGATAGAGAACTTTATCATTAAATGTAGAATAGTCATAGAATAGATTAGAATGACTTCTGTTATTACTGTACATATGCACAATGAGATTAAAGCCCATTCTCCAGTGCAGACATGGAGATTATTTACATACACTTATAACATAGTGCAAACAAAAGGGGGGAGGTGCATCATACATAATATGTATAATATGTAAATATTAACATGACTTAAGTATCCAGGCTTTGTATTTGTGCACATGTTAGAACATTGTTGTTGGTAAACAGGTTACACACGTACAGAGAATAATTTAATGTAACAACTAGGGATGCAAATTATCGATTAATTCATTAATCTATAGTTGATTGACCTTATCGATCGACTTACGATTAATTGATAAGCAGCGTTTTTCACCTGAATTTGAGTGTTTCAATAGGGTCTTTAAGAATATAAGCTATAGTAACATAACACTGAGTCATAAATATATCATAGTATTATTATATTGTATATTCCTCAATTAATTATTCCTTAGTAAAAAGCAGACAAATGTATTGATGCTGAATAACAGAATACAGTAATCCCTCGCTTTTTTATAGTGTCATTTTTTTTTTTTTTAATAGTGTAACAGGACTAAACGTGGACTAAACCAGGTCTAGACCAGGTCTAGACCTGGACTAAACCAGGATTAAACCACCACGTGCCGCTGCTGGTTTCGTGCGCCGCGGTTCGACCTCGTGCTCAGCAGCCCCGGTGTACGCTCGGGCAGTGCCATTGGCGCCTGCGGCCGGCTGTTAGTCGAGCTTGGCGCAGCGCGGTGCGCGGTTGCCTTGTTTCGTGACCATGCGTGTTCGCGATTAGCGATTAATTACAATTAATGCATTTTGTTCGACCAACGTCTTGATCGACAATTAATCGTAAGTCGATTCATTGTTGACATCCCTAGTAACAACACATCAGTATACTCGTGTTTTTCATGTAAACCGGGATGTCAATAACCCCATTACTCTGTGTTCATGTAAACACTGTGTCCCAAATGTGATCAAACCCGGGATGAGCCTTATATGAAGTCACATAGTCAAGTCATTCAGTCAGAGCAACATGAAGCTAACAACATAGGCTTGCTACATGCTAATTGTAACTGTAAACATTAAAGGTCCCATGGCATGAAATCTTCACTTTCTGAGGTTTTTGAACGTTAATGTGAGCTCCCCTACCCTGTTTAGCCCCCCCCATGGCTAAAAGTTGCATAATGTCTAAACTGAGCATTTGCGATCCTTTTCTGCGTTTGAAAAAAACACAGCTCAAACGGGCGATTCTCAACAAGGAAACGATGTGACGTCACATTGAAGAAAAAATGCAAATACAGTTCCACCTCCCGTCTGGATATCTACCCACCGTCACGGCCAGAGTTTGGACCGCAAACGAGCTACGCAACGCGAAATACGTTTTTTTATTTGCCTGGAGGCACGTGAGAGTGTTTCCAGGCTCGGATGTTCTTTATCCGAGCCTCTGGACCTCTGAAACAGCAGTGGTTTAATTTTATTTTCTGTGGAAATGTGTTTATTTTTTTTTCATTGAAACGCCTCTCCTTTCTTCCTTCGCGCATAAAACACGGAGCCAGCGCACAGCTAAAACAGGGCTCTCAAGTCTCACGCTTTGAGAGTGTGACACACGCAATTTGACGTGTTCACACACTCACACGCCACACATGGTATTTCTCACGCTGAAATTTAGTTACGCAATTCAAACGCAGCGCACAGCGCTTCTGTGCCCAGGAAATCGGGGTAACAGAAGCCCGCAGTCTCACGCACGACTCACGCACGACCGCTCAAAACTTGAGAGCCCTGGCAAAAAACGAGGAAAGAGCGGAGAGTTTGGCCCCCCACCCACCCGCTGCACTGGCCTGTCTCTGTCCTTCTCATTTGCATTCAAGCAACAAGGCCCAGAATGAGGTGTTCAGAGACATATTTTTTGACCCTACCTGTGTTCATGTGTCTTTCTCATGCACTGAGTGTTGATTTTGAAGAAGGATTCATTTACAGTATTAGGGAACCATTAAGGCGCCATATAAAAGCATCAAGAAGTACCATGTCATGGGATCTTTTGAACAAGCTAACAAAAGTATTGTTTCCAGACATTAACATTTCAAACTAACCATTCGGAGACGTCCTGCTGAAGCCGCTGAGTTGCAGCTTCTTGGCGTTCGGGATCAGACTCGGGGCGTACTGAAAAGTTTTTACGAGTCTCGGTGTAGCAGCAGACAGAGGAATCCTGTATATCTGAGCTCGATTGCTCTTCCTTCATCCTAAAACTACCCAGATGTTTGTCACAGTAAACTTGAATTTGAATTTTGAGAACTGAATTTGAATTTTGAGAACTGAACATGAGCATAAAAATAGTGAATTTTAAAATTTTATTAGATTCCTGTTACAAACTAATAAATTCAATTTCAAAAGATCCATCCATCCATCCATGTTCTTCCTCTTATCCGGGGCCGGGTCGCGGGGGCAACAGTCTAAGCAGGGACTCCCAGACTTCCTTCACCCCGGACACTTCCTCCAGCTCCTCCGGGGGGACCCCAAGGCGTTCCCAGGCCAGCCGGGACACATAGTCCCTCCAGCGGGTCCTGGGTCTTCCCCGGGGCCTCCTCCCGGTGGGACATGCCCAGAACACCTCCTGAGGGAGGCGACCAGGAGGCGTCCGGAGCAGACGCCCGAGCCACCTCAGCTGCTCCTCTCAATGTGGAGAAGCAGCGGCTCTACTCCGAGCCCCTCCTGTCAAAAGATACTATTCAGATTCAATTTTTCAATGCAATAATTCAAATAAAAAAAATACAATTTCAAATTATGTGATTCAAATTCAGTTTCTGGTGGCACAGATTTCTGCCCATACCCATTTATAGAAAAAATATTGAATATATTTTTTTTCCCAAACGTCGCCCAGATTTGAAAAGCAGTGTCTCTTCTGGCATTAGGGCAGTGACTAATGATCAGTATTGTGGAGAGCTAAGATTTACCAAAAGTGTTGTTTTCATCACTGTCCTGTGTAGGTAGTGTTACAATCAGTTTTTAATCAAAATAATTACTATAGTTTATCGACTATTCACTGGTTATTTCAATAATTAAATTGTCATGATTCTATTTATTACTATTACTTGTTGGATTTTGATTTTATTTATGTATGATCTATAACTATTTTTGACAACAGGTGTGGACATCTGTGCTTTATAACACAAGTTTGCCTCTAATTATATTTACAGTCATGCCTTCAACACAAAACATGCACATTTTTCTATACAGTACTATTTAAAAGATGTAATGATATTGTTAAACAACTGTAATTATGTTAATTATGTCTCATTTTGTTTAGGTTTAAGAAGCGTGTCCTGATTCAGCAGTTGGAGCAGGTTCTTTCTGAGTTTGAGGATCCTCCGTCAAACTCGGTCCCATCGCCCCCTCTCCCAAACGAAAACAAGGGGAAATCGTGACAAAAACCACCCCCTGTGGAATAGTTGGGAAAGACAGTATTTAGTTCAAACATGAGCAAGTGGGACCGGAGCATTAAAAGGACAATTGCACCGGACCCAACTGCTCCTCGTTCGGTTACATTCAGTGAAAAGTCCAGGGTTTATTCAAGAGAGACTTTAAATATCAAGGACTAGGAGAGGCAAGAAAGAGGCAAGTGACAGTAAAGTTGCATTGTGTCACTTTTCTGGTGAAGGGTCTGTCAAAAGGTTTTCTCCATGGGGATGTTATTGCTTTGTCTGGAATGTTTCAGTGCGGCAATAAACCTTTCCATCGTCATGGAGACCAAACCAGACTAAGTTCCAGGTCAGATCTGTGGAGAGGCGACCCCGCTCACACTCACAATGTCTGTTTTTCTACATATTCTGGAGCTATTAAGCCAACTGTAAGTGAATAAATGTAAGGTTGTTTAATATCATACTGTGGAACATTTCAGACAGAGCATTGACATCCCCATAGAAACATAAAAAGTTACATAGTGCATCTTTAAGGTAAATGATGTGCTAATAATAATAATAATAATAATAATAATAATAATAATATCCTTAAAATGTAACAGCTGTAAGGTCAAATGCATTTTAATGCCTGGGACAGACTGAATGAAACTTGTTTCCATGGAGATGTGCTTTATCTGGAAGGTTCCCCAGTATGGTATTAAACGTATCTATGCCACAGCCAGGCTAAGTTACAGGTCAGAAATGTGGATAGGTGGCCCGAGGATTTTAAAGCAATAAAAGCACTTGCTATTGAATATATTGATATGTTTAATATTATATTGTGGAACATTCCAGGCAAAGCAATATCATCTCCATGGAGATCAGGAAGTAAATGGAGCCCCACTAGAAAAGTTTCATACATAAGTTTAGAGTGTGTTTCTGACCAGCAACTCAACTGAAATGTATTTATTGCTTTCATTTGACAATAGTATTTACTGGTTGATCTCAAATGACCCAAAAAGCCACTTGTGCTCTTTAGATTCTCAGAACTTCATATCAGCATCGACCGTATCAACACGCCTTAAGCATCTCAATGGCTTTGTCTGATTTTATCGAAGAAACACTCCAGTTTGGTTAAAAACAGCAGCAACTCTTGTACTCTGGGTTAAAAGAGTGAAAAATATTTAAAATGGAAGAAGATTTTGTATTTATTTTAAAACGGGCCGTTCTTCAGCTGGTCTGAGAAAATGTAGTGGTCTAACTCATTCACGAATAATTGAATTATATTTTTAAATGTCAATAGGGATGCATCTTCCTTACAAGATTCAGATTTTAACTATTTTCTGCTTTGGGCTTTCCCCCTTGGTTTTTGTATGCCCCAAAACCACAACTAATCTATGCCAGATGCTCTCAGATTTGTAACTGGCCACATCCATCCATTTTCTTACGCTTATCGGGGGCCAGGTCAGGGGAGACTCCAAGCCTGCCCTAACCCCAGACACTTCCTCCAGCTCTTCCGGGGACGCCCCAGACCAGCTCAGAGACGTTCCTTCAAGTGTTTCCTGGCTCTTCCCTGGGGCCTTCTCCCCAGAGATACGGTATAAACAAGTCCAGAATAAAAACATTTTGTTAAATGTTTGTTAAAGGCGCACTATGCAACTTTTCTGATTGAGGGTCCACCACCTGCTTGTATCCATGGAGATTTTATTGGTTTATTGGAGTAATGTTCCACAGTATGGCATTAAACATATCACCATAGAGATGAGCAGGTGTAACCAGACTGAGTTACAGGTCAGATCTATGGAGAGGTGTGTTTTTTTGTCCACCAATGATGAGGTAAATTAAATACATGTGAGAACCTACATTTAATGCCATAATGTGGAACATCTTAAATTACAATTTCCCTACTGTCTGGAATCTCACCGTTGTGGCACAAATTAAGCTTTTATTATTTTGAAATATCCTCTCCGTGGACCCTCCACCACAAAAGTTACATCATGTATTTTTGACTTGGTTCCTGTTTGCTGCTCACTGTTCCCAACTTTTCCATTTTTTTGGGACAATAAAATACACCTTTAAATCAGTTTAGACATGACTTCAGCACTTACTAGATCTACATGGGCATCAGTGGATCTCTATTGTTAATCAAAAGTGTTTATGGACCATAGACATTGTTTAATATCATAAGAAACATCCCCAAACACTCCAATAATGATCCTTATCCCAGTTTGGAGTCCAGTCCGCTGCTGTTTTAGTCTCTGCTACATTTCTCATACACCCAGGCATTTTTACGACTGATGTACACAACTTTTTCATGTTCAAATGGAAAAATAGATCATATTTTTGTCAATCCAGAGACTAAGGAATATTTTGAGAGTAAAATATTAATGACACTTTTGTAAAATGTTACATGTGTAAAAGTTGGAAGTTTTATGAGAATATGTTTTGTAATAAAACTGAAAAATGACAAAGGTGTTTGGATGGTTCCTGCTGAGAATAATTATATGTACTTTTGATTGGTTTGAACAATGAAAATGAAATGTAAACCATATGTAATCTAAAGATACAATATTTTTAGTGATCATAACTAAGACATTCAAAAATGTGTCTGTTCACACAACTTGGGTGAAGTATGAAGACTTGAGATACTTTGTGGTTAAAAAGCGCGACTCCAGTCAAGCGGAGCAAGAATTCTATTCAAATGTTTCCACACAAAATGAATTATTAAGATTTTTTTTTTTGAAAAATGTAAATCCAGGTTTATTTAGCTCAGGGCACATGCAAAAAATGTAAAAAAAAAAATTAAATAATTATATATATATATATATATATATACACGGTAGGGATGTCAACAATTAGTCGACTTATGATTAATTGTCGATCAAGACGTTGGTCGAACAAAATGCATTAATTGTAATTAATCGCTAATCGCGGACACGCTCACCCGCGTGGTCACGAAACAAGGCAACCGCGCACCGCGCTGCGCCAAGCTCGACTCACAGCCGGCCGCAGGCGCCAACAGCACTGCCCGTGCGTACACCGGGGCTGCTGAGCACGACATCGAACCGCGGCGCCCGGAATGCGTACTCTCAACCCGAGCCACAAACCAGCCGCACGAAACCAGCAGCGGCACGTGGTGGTTTAATCCTGGTTTAGACCTGGTCCAGTCCTAGTCTGGTTAACACCTGACCATATCACAAGTGAGATATGGGTCTGGAAACTCGCTTCGAAAAATCCCGTAGCGGAGGTGTGGTTAGCGATTGCCAACGGCCGTTTATTGGGCGTTATGAATGTCTATCATTGAGCGTATACGTAAGTCCATAGCCAATCATGTCAGTTGTCAGTTCAAACTACAAGTTTCCGTTTGTCATGTGGTACGCGTCACCGTCTTGCCACACCTCCCCCGCTCTCTGATTGGGGCCCTAAATCTGGGACTCTCGCTTGGACGAGTTTCCAGGCCGCCTTCCAGTTCGAAACGAACGGAAGCGGCCTGGGAATTCCCAGGCTAGGTCCAGTCCTGGTTTAGTCCAGGTTTAGTCCTGGTCTAGTCTCTTAGCCAATTAGGATGCAGAACAGAAAGTTACACTATAAAAAAATAAATAAAAGAAAAAATAAATAAATCTGCGAACCGCGATAGAGCGAGGGATTACTGTATTCTGTTATTCAGCATCAATACATTTGTCTGCTTTTTACTAAGGAATAATTAATTGAGGAATATACAATATAATAATACTATGATATATTTATGACTCAGTGTTATGTTACTATAGCTTATATTCTTAAAGACCCTATTGAAACACTCAAATTCAGGTGAAAAACGCCGCTTATCAGTTAATTGTTAATCGATCGATAAGGTCAATCAACTATAGATTAATGAATTAATCGATAATTTGTATCCCTAATTTTATTTATATTATATTATATTATATATATATATATATAATATATATATATATATAGATTTGGTTTAAGATCATGTAGAATCTATAATCTTAATTTGGAAAAAATAAATTTTAAAAGGCAGACACATAAATCCGGAGTTAACCTTTTCAGCCTGGAGTCCAAAGTTTTTTTAGTACAAGCTAAGTGACCTGGGGTATTATGCCCCAGGTCATGTCATTTGAGGAGCTCTATGGTTAATAAATGGCAAATTACCTCTAATGATCGCACAAATGTGAAAGAAAACAGGTGTAATCCTGTAAAATCAAAATGCTTTTTTATTAAGTTAAAACCCTTAATAACAAAAAACAAAACAAGAATAAACCCTTTCCCCAAATGAATGTACCCGTCCCTCTACTTTAGCTGTTCACAGTATCATTAGCATGTTAGCATGGTTAGCTCCGTCCATAACAGTTCATCCAAAAGATCTCCAAATCCTTTATTGCAAACTGGACATCTAGGGCCCTGTACCACCACGACTGCAAACGTATATCAAGTGAATAACATCTAGTCGGACTAAAATAGTTTTACCTAACAATATTCAAGCGTTTTTTTTTGTAGCAACATCATTTATTGACGTATTCAATGACGTTCAAATTAGTTACGCAGCCAAAAAAAGAGCTCTACCTTTACAGTCTTAAGATAAGCCTATTCGGTTTATGTTGACCTGACCAAATACGAATGATTTTAAGTTAGTCATTTTATCTGTTTAAATCTTTCACATTTTACTTAAATTTGTGTGAAGATTTGCGCAGAATGTGAGAAGGCAAATGATAAATTTTGATTTATCTTATACGCTATTCCTAATTAAACACAATTTGTCACTAATAATTTAAGACTTAATTTGTATCTGTTCAGGATCACCTTTCTATAAATCTGTGACTACAAGTAAAAACATTAAAGACATAGAAATAGTTATCAAGTTTCAATATACAGGGCCCAAGAGACCAGAACATTGCAGCTTTGATTTCATAATAAGAAAACCAAAATTGAAATAACCTTTTAAGCAGACTTATGAAATTAAAACAGTAACAAACAGGCCTCTCAGCCCCCCCTTTACGAACAACCTTGTCGCGTATAAGCTGAAAAGTTGACAGTACGGGGCAGTGTGTCTGTACTTTTAAGACTCCAAGCAATACACTGTTGTATTTACAAAGCTGCTGAAAAACTGAAGGGTTGGCACAGTCAGTCAGTGGTAGAGTGGTCCAAGTGTAGCCATCATTTCAAATCAGTTTTTATGTACAAATTAAATGAATGTATTTTTCAGTGTCTAAACAAAATGGTTTCTCTAAACATGGATGAGTTACAGGCAGACATAGGTTCAGTCTCAGTGCAAATGCTCGAGCTTGCGTAGTCGTATGGGGTTGGGGAGGGCTTGCTGGTTGCGTTCAGACGGGACCTCCTCCTGTGATTTGAAAAGCACTCGCCCTCTGTGGTTGAAAAGGTAAAACGAAGGGTGGTTCGTCAACGTGTCAAATGTTCTGTGAAAAAAAGAAAGATTGTTTTTATACTGGTTCAAGGTTTAGAGACTGACAAGCTCTGGAAAGAAGTGAAAATAGTTAAAGGTGCATTGTGTAACTTTTCTAATGGAGGGTCTGTCTCCTGCTTGTTTCTATGGATATGTCATTGCTCTGCTTGGAATATTCCACAGTATTAAAGGAATATTAACGTTTTTTTATCATTTGAACCTTATTTCGGTAATAAAATAAGTTTTTACTCACCCATAGCACTTTGGTGTGATTTGGAGCAGTTTCGTAGATGTTGTGGTTTAGAGATATCCGTTAACGCGAGTGCTTGGGGCAGGCGATTGCAGTCACCAAATAACACAAACTTTATCACTTTTCAAATTACAGAAGCTCAATGTCTTAGTCTACACTTTAGTTTGAGTCAAAAGTGCCTCTAATCCCAGATTTATCCATAGTTTGGAGTAGATGAGGAGGACAGTCACATGTGCTCAGTCACAGCTGATTTGCAGATAAGAAGACACTCAGAACTTTTCTGTTGGAGTGACACATGGCAGAAGATTGGGACTTTGAGGCTGAAGAGGACTTATGGAGGACTGAGGACTGAAGAGGAGTATACGGATGAGGAGACAGAATGGATACGGAAAGAATGAAGCGGAGACAGTTTTAGGAGCAGCAGAGAACAGCCATCGGTTTCACATTACTTCTCAGAATCGTGCGCTGAATCCGCTGGCCTTCTTTCTTTTCCTTTGCTGGTAAAAAATGGTCCTGACTGAAGTGGGTCCTGCAAACACGATGGTCCAAACGTCTTACAGCTTTGCCTTTCATGTTTGGGTCCCGAGAGCTGAGAGCGACATCAGCTGTGACTGCGCACATGTGCACTGTCCTCCTCATCTACTCCAAACTATGGATAAATCTGGGATTAGAGGCACTTTTGACTCAAACTAAAGTGTAGACTAAGACATTGAGCTTCTATGATTTGAAAAGTGATAAAGTTTGTGTTATTTGGTGACTGTAATCGCCTTTCCCAAGCACTCACGTTAACGGATATCGCTAAACTACAACATCTACGAAACTGCTCCATATGACACCAAAGTGCTATGGGTGAGTAAAACAACTTATTTTATTACCGAAATAAGGCTCAGATTGTAAAAAACGTTAATTCTCCTTTAAATAGATCTACTATAATGTATTCAATTATCGGTGGTTTTATAGCTAAAAAATACTCATGAAACAGGCATTCTGACTGAGCGGGGTCGCCTCTCCACATGATGATAGAAAGGTTTTTTTTATCTTTTATCATTTAAGTTACATATCCTCAAAACCACAATAACATTCACAAAGTACTCAGAAGACAACGGGGGACGTGGGCACGGGAACAAACATTGGGTATAAGGGCGGAGGGGGGCAGGAGTCAGAAGTCCAGTTTAATGCCATACTGTGAAACATTCCAGACAAAGCAATAACATCTCCATGGAGAAAAGCAGTTGGCGAACCCTCTGGTGTATTTTTTTCCATTGCATTTTTATTATTTGAATTGTGCACTGTAATGATGGTACTTTAAATACATACACACACAAACAATCCATTAACAACTGAAAAGGAGCAGTACATGGCAATAAATTTTTTATATATAAGGGGTGTAAAGATGAACCGATTTGGATCGGTTATCGGTCTGTGACCTCTGTGATCTGAGTGTACCGATCAGCGGAGCCCGGATCGGTCCAAATTCACTACGAAAGGTCCGATGCACCGGATTTACGGCCAAGAATCGGTTCTCGGCTCCTGAGCGGTCTCTGTCATGGCGCAGAAGCCGCCTGTGTGTGTTTGCGTTCTTTAGCGAATGGTGGGTGGTTCACTTACCTGGGATTGAAGCTTATTGGCTGGTTAACTGCCAATCATGCGAGCGGCACGGGCTGTAGGCGGAAGCGAGCAATGTTTGTGTCTCATCAGGACAGTGTAGGACAGATCGCCTTGTTTGACAAGGTAGGAAGATTCGACAGAACACTGGTAAGATACGCTGTTTCCATTTATTGAGCTGTTGTTTAAGTTCATTTGGTGCGCGACCGCTATTTATGGACATGGTTCGTATGCGTGGTTAACTTTTGTGCCGGTTGTGTCGCGGTGATATCAGTCTGATGTTTCACTGTCAGCTTGATAGTTTCCATGGCAGCTATAAACCATAACAATTGTATGATTCTAGTGTTTTTATTGTCACGGTTAGTGGATTGGGTGATTTATTTAGACAACATTCATGTATTGGCAATGTATATTTGATTTGGGCTAAAATTGACTTGGCTAATTTACTTTTGTGTGGAAAATACAATGTATAATCAGAATTGGTGCATTTCTGTATTTAGATACTTAGGATTTGTGTGTATAGAAATGTACTTCACACACACAGATGATTTTTGTCTCAAAGGAGACTGAGGAAATGTTATGAGATGGAGAGAAAGTATTAGTTATTCAGCGGATTTAACATTCTAGTGTTTTCTATAACTGCCGAGTAATATCTATCTTCTTGTCAGTGATATGTTTCACTTTTACACTTACTGAAACTCATGAGTGACTCAAGCACTAATTACCAATTCTGATTCATTCTGATTTTTGACTTTAATAGGCAACTTGCTTGTTTTATAAGGTCTTTTTTATTTTGATATCTAACCTTATTGTTTTGTGTTGCTTGAGGTGAATGTGTTGTATTTTAAGTATGAGCAGAGTTTTTCAGTAGACCTGGTGTATTGTCTGTTGGACACTAAATAAACAAAAGGATACTATTTTGAAATTTAATTTCTGTTTCTCTCTTTTTCTTCTCAATAACTTTAAAGCACTTGGGAGTAAAGTTGTCAATTTGTATTGAATCGAAATTAACCAAACCGGATCGGATCGAATCGTACCGGATCGTTTACTAATTTTATGAATCGTCCCTGAATCGAATCGCAGCCTGTGAATCGAGATTCGAATCGAACCGTTTTGTGAGTGAAAGATTCACACCCCTAATATATATCTCTCTATATATATCTCTATCTTTCTATATATCTATCTATCTATCTATCTCTATATATCTATACATCTATATCTATATCTATATATAGAAGCAACTATCAAATGGCAAAGACCGAAATTTAGATGTCAGTGTCCTCTGTAAAGAACAAATTATCTACTATTTTTATAGGAAAATGTTGTACCTGTAGTATAAACTTAAAGACATCTACAAACATGTTCTGAAATTCATGGGATTCTGGTATTAGTTTAATCAGTTAATGCTCCTGGAGTTGTTTACAGTGTGCACAGAGTTCCACTTTTAAACATATAGATCACAAATCTACAATACAATAATCATCAGGTGAAGACATAGGTGAGTTTGATATAATTTTAATGCCCCAATTCAATAACTGAATGAGGGTACCATGTAACATTTGTGGTAGAGGATATGCCCCATGCTTGTCTGCTTAGAGATGCAATTGCCTGGAATGCTCCACAGACAGTATGGCACACTGTACCTTACATTTGTTCCGCATGCATTCTTAGTACAGATCTGACGCATAACTTGGCCTGGTGGAGTCACCTACTTGTCTCTATGGTAATACCTTTAATGCGACCATCCAACAGAAAGTTAAAGATCCCATGACATGGTACTTGTTGATGCTTTTATATGGCTCCTTAATGGTTCCCTAATACTGTAAATGAATCCTTCTTCAAAATCAACACTCAGTGCATGAGAAAGACACATGAACACAGGTAGGGTCAAAAAATATGTCTCTGAACACCTCATTCTGGGCGTTGTTGCTTGAATGCAAATGAGAAGGACAGAGACAGGCCAGTGCAGCGGGTGGGTGGGGGGCCAAACTCTCTGCTCTTTCCTCGTTTAAGCGGTGTGCTGTGCGCTGGCTCTACTTCCGCGTTTTATGCGCGAAGGAAGAAAGGAGAGGCGTTTTAATGAAAGAAAAAAAACATTTTCACAGAAAATAAAATTAAACCACTGCTGTTTCAAAGGTCCAGAGGCTCAGATAAAGAACATCCGAGCCTGGAAACACTCTCACGTGCCTCCAGGCAAATAAAAAAAACACATTTCGCATTGCGTAGCTCGTTTGCGGTCCAAACTCTGGCCGTGACGGTGGGTAGATATCCGGACAGGAGGTGGAAATGCATTTGCATTTTTTCTTCAGTGTGACGTCACACAGTTTCCTTGTTCAGAATCGCCCGTTTGAGCTGTGTTTTTTCAAATGCAGAAAAGGATCGCAAATGCTCAGTTTATACATTTCGCAACTTTTAGCCATGGGGGCCCTAAACAGGGTAGGGGAGCTCACATTAACGTTCAAAAACCTCAGAAAGTGAAAATTTCATGCCATGGGACCTTTAAAGTTCACCACTGAGCTTAAATATTAAATCTAAGTCAAAGCCTAACAATGTCATTGGTCTATCTCCCTGTGGTACTCTGCAACATTGAAATCTCAGGAGAAGAGACAATGATTTACTTCGAGGAATAGTGATATTTATAGTGATCCCTGCACTAAAAGTGCAGGCAACTAGTCTCCGTGATGACACCACCAACACCACAGTCATTAAAAGGAAATATTATGCAAATTTAACTTTGCATTTTGGTGTGCTATTTTCAATTAGAAATCAGTACACTTGTTTCATGTACTTTAATTTTGCTAATCAATATTGCAATTTAAAATATATAATAATGATCTGCATGTCCTATTAAGATATTGATCTCACACAGGAGAAATTTACTTGTCACAGTAGCTCCAGGTAGGGACAGTTTGAACAAGAAGACAAGTGCATGCAGACAAAAATGGCATAAAGATAGGTAATAATAATAATAATTTAAAAAAAAATTATTAAGAGGACATAACAGTTAAACTCACTTGTTTTTCAGCTCCGAGGAGGCGTCCATGTCTTTGAACTCTCCAGCAATGTGGACAATACCATAACAGGTCATGACAAAGGCTAATAACGTCTGTAATACAATCTGCAAAAATAGTTAAATTAAAACTAATCTTAACCATGTCAAATATGTGTATATGACAATAGTCTAAATACTCACGTCTATTGGTAGTGTTTCATTTTCTTTCTCTGTGAGACGCATGTACGATCGATCTGGGGAACAAACAAAAACAGGATTGATTTAATATTAGGCAACGAACATAAACCATCTTAAATTCAACACTCATTGTGAATGCTGAATCCTCCTGACTGTGTCTCTCATTTCAGAACAATGGGTGAATTCAAGGTGCTCCTGAAAACACAGCTCAGGGATGAGCCCCATGCAAATTTGCCTTTTGGATGAGAGGGCTGTGGAGGGGGTTAAAACAATTTTCCATCTGTCATATGGAATTTTAAAGGGATATGCCACCCCCAGGGCAAATTTGGGCATCTCCCCACAGTCCAGAGACTAAAATAAGTGGTGGAAAGCGTTTTCCTGGTCACCCAGCCATTGTCCGAGTCTGTCGCCACTGACCGCCGCGGTATCTGCAGCTCCTCCGCCTTAGACTGGAGTCTAACGTAGCCAGAGAAAGATTTCGGCCAAAAGGAATTAATTTGCTCGATGCGTTTCCCAATTACTTTCTGTGTAGTGCACATTCATATCGAGTGCAAATAAATGTGCAAATCAACACGGAGAGCTTGACTTGGTCATTTTGGGTGGGAACTATTTTCCAGTGCGGAAGAATACAGTCGAATCACGCAGCACGCTGCCAGGGGAATCCCTGTTATGCACCGGGAAGGGAGTTCCCCTGTTGCACAACGTGGTGCGTGATTCGACTGTATTCTTCCGCACTGGAAAATAGTTCCCACCCAAAATGACCAAGGCAAGCTCTCCGTGTTGATTTGCACATTTATTTGCACTCGATATGAATGCGCACTACACATAAAGTAATTGGGAAACGCATCGAGCAAATTAATTCCTTTTGGCCGAAATCCTTCTCTGGCGACGTTAGACTCCAGTCTAAGGCGGAGGAGCACCAGATACCGCGGCGGTCAGTGGCGACAGACTCGGACAATGGCTGGGTGAGCAGGAAAACGCTTTCCACCACTTATTTTAGTCTCTGGACTGTGGGGAGATGCCCAAATTTGACCTGGGGGTGGCATATCCCTTTAACTTTGTATTTTAATAACTGTTGTCTTAATTCCAATTCTTGTATTTACGGTAATAAAGGAAGGGGAAAAAACATTAAATGAACCGTTTTGGTTTTTTTTAATATGGCAGCCATCTACTAGGCATCACATTGGCTAATCTATACAGCATAATGAAAACACAACTACAAATATACAGATTTGTAGAATTTTGGCTTAAAATGCACAGCACACACAAAATAACAAGTGGTTTGATTAATATTTAAGAAAAGCTAAGTGCTTTATTAAAAAGCAGGTCATTTACACATGAAATCGTCTACAGCGTTTAAATAGAACGTCTGGCCAGTCTTAGGCTTTGTTAATTACATTGAGAAATAAATTTGTTGTATTGGCAAATCACTGTAGCTATTCCCGTCGTACACAAAATATGACACAAAGAAGAAATGTCAGGCCTAAACCATAGATATTTAACACGAAAGCTCCGAACTGCTGAAAAGTAATATTATAACGTGCCAACTGTCTGCTTAGATGTTTCATACAGTAAATTAAATGCACAGGTCATAAAATGAATGGCAAAAGGTCCAAACTGTTCAGATACACTTTAAACAGATTTCTGCCAGAAACACAGTTGTGAGAACCGATATGATTTGAAGGCAAATGTCCCAAGTTTTTTGATGACAGCTGAACAGGCTAAATTAAACCTTTTCAAAAGCCGGATATTAGCCATGCTAAACTGCGCTAGCCTCGGTTAGCCCTCTGGCAAGGCCCGAGCGGACTTCTATCAAATTTTACCTCATCATCAAACCACAAATTTTACACGCATATGCACCAACATTTACACTGTTATTATGTGCGTTTTGACTCACGTTGTGCTGCTGAAAAAGCTGCGTGAGCTAAAGCAAAAAGACCGACTCCAACAACACCTTTCCAAAACGACGACGCCATCTTGAACCAAGGCAAGAGCATCACGGCACCACAAAATAATACTATGTTTTATTTTATTTGTCAAAACGTATGAATAATTTAGGGTGATTCGCTGTGTCAACAAATACATAGTTATTATTATGTTTAAATATTTTATCATTCATAACAAATGTTTGGTTTTATTAAATTTATCACAAAAGTAAAATTATTATCTCTCTTATTTTGAGAGAAACGGAAACGCCATTGCCATATCCGGTCTGCTTGTACGCCCAGGGATCTTTCATGTGGTGTGCAGAACTGCCTTTCTAACGATTTATCTCCCTTTTATTCGTTTATATCGTCTCGACGTTATAAAATAGTACAAATTATAAATATGGCAGAAGCGATTCAAAAGAAACTAAAAGCTGAAGTAGAAAAATACGCACAGATTCAAAAAGGTAAACTTAGCATTGGCTTCATAAAGATTCATGTCTTAGCAGCTACTGACCACATATGGAAAGCAAGCTATCTATTTAATCTGTTGGAATTTTATATACACATTAAAATATTAAAAGTGTATAACATCAATGTAATGAAATGAATTAATTTATATATGTCTGTTGTAAAGATGTCAACAAAAGCATGTCCGCAAGACAGAAGCTGGAGACGCAATTGACAGAAAACAACATTGTCAAAGAGGTAAGTAATGTTATTTATATAAGGCGAATGTGGTATTAGATACATGTGGTCCGTGTCTTGGGTATGTAACTGATTATCCGCCTTCTGTGTCTAAATGCTGCCAGTGTCTGTCTTAATTTACTAATGAATATATACTTGTTTACAGGAGCTGGACTTGTTGAACAGTGTTAACACAGTTTATAAACTGATTGGTCCAGTTTTAGTGAAGCAGGATCTGGATGAAGCCAAAGCTACAGTCGCTAAAAGACTGGAGTATATCAATGGAGAGATGTAAGTATACAGTAAAATAATACTGATTGTGGCAAAAGGAGAAATTCAATTTGTCAACTGGACAAAGTTTATTTGGTCGAATATGTTTCGCAGCTCATCCGAGCTACTTCTTCAGTTCTGGCTAGAGTGCTGGTGGACACTGCTTATAACCAGCTGCAAGGAGGAGCTAACTGCAATGAAATTACTATGATACTATCACACCTATTTGTTTTCAGTTTCTATGTGGGATCTTGTCAGCAAAGCCATTCAGGACCATAATGGATGTTTTCACACCTCGGGACCTGACCTGACTAACCGTATTATTGTCTTTGTTTGTTTTGATTTAGGTTTGAGGATAGAGTTATAGATGGGAGCTAAAGTATGTCTGAGACCTCCATTTCTGTTCAAGGAAGGATTCTCTTTCTTGACAAAAATAGCCTCATTAACTCCCATCTCAAACCAGTTCTTTTCTCTGGCCAAGATCTGTACCTCACTGTCCTCAAAGGAGTGGCTTCAAAGGCCGTGGCTTCATCTAGAACGGCATGCCAGAGTGGACCTTCATCTGCTGTACATCTCCACTTAGAAGCCACGGGCCATGCCTTAGTCAGGTCAGGTCCAGAGGTGTGAAAACACCCATTATTGTCCTGAATGGCTATGCTAAGAAGATCCCACACAGAAACTGAAAACAATTTGGTGTGATAGTTTCATTGCAGTTAGCTCCTCCTTGCAGCTAGTTATAAGCAGTGCCCACCAGCACTCTAGCCAGAATTGAAGAAGTAGTTTGGATGAGCTGCGAAACGTATTCGACCAAATAAACTTTGTCCAGTTGACAAATTGAATTTCTCCTTTTGCCATGGATTCTACCTGGACGACTGAGGGATTCTTCACACAATACTGATCATGCTTTACACTTGAAACGTTCTGTCCAGGCTTTCTAAGGCTCTCAAAGTGCTACACTGTAGTCTTTATTCATTCACTCCATACTCTGTAATAAGCTAGTTCTGTAGCCACAGCTACAGCAGGGTAAACCAATGGAAGCTACATCACATAAAGACCAGGCAAAGTGGGTGAAGTGCCTTTCATAAAACAAAAAGTCTGGGTGAGAAATGATCCTCTGACCCACAGATGGGCAAGTGCCCTATTGTGCTTTTCAAGATTTTATGAGAAGTTTCATCCCAATCCCCAAACACACTTAAAAATCTACAAAATAACAAAAAGAATGAACTGCACTCACCTCAGTTGAACACTACTACTGTACTACATAGTACAGAATATAATGGTCTTTATTGTTATTATGTCAGGTAAAACATAACAAAATTGTGGAAGGCTTCTCCGCAGTGTGTCACAGAAAAATACATGTTTGACTGGCAAACAAACAAATCTTCAATATAAATGTTCAACCTACTATATACTACCTGCAAATGTATCATATTGCACTTTATTATGATTACATATATGTGAATAAGATAAAATATTTGGATAAGGCATGTACGGTAATATTCTATTCTTGATAAAATGTTAACTCTGTTCTGTGGTTTTGCTTCAGTCAAAGGTACGACGCGCTGCTGAAGGACATGGAAAAGAAATCTGACCAGCACAGAGAGGTTCTGTCCAGTTTACAGCAGGAGTTCCAGAAAGCACAGGGCCTCGCTGTGGGCAAAGCATGAATTAACTCATTCAACTACAACTATGAGCGCACCATACATACATGTTCTCATACAAGACAATGAAATTATTTGCAGAAAAGATTTTTTTCTAAGTAGAGTTTACAGCTAGTGTATATGTGCACTCAGTTTTCACCTCAAATATGAAAACTACAGTTTGACTCTACTGATTACAGCTGAGTTTAAGTCTCTTGAGTAACTTTTCAAAACTCCACACGACAGACAGCTTGTACCATGTGTTTATTTGTTGTCAATACAATTCCTTTTTCCATCAAATACTGATTGTTTTTGTTTTCAATCAAATTATTCATTTACTGCATGCAATTACAGTAGTAATGTACACACTAGTAAAAATTACTTAAATTCCTGTAGAAGATGCAACATTTGTCCAGTTTTGGTCCCTTTGTACTTGTCTGTCTTATTTTGCTACATACAATAAAACAAAATTTGGCATTGCAGTGGGACTGCTAAAAGCTCTCAAAATGAATCATATCTTACCAATAAGAACAGAGAAGAACTGGTGAACTGCAACATGAAAATTCAAATTAAATTGTTTAGTCACTCCATGCATTGTCCTTTCTGCTGTGGTCCATATAAATCCTTATAATCTCAATAAAAATGAGGAGACTAATCAGAAATGTTGTCAAGTAGGACACAGTCGATCAACATTATTGACTAAAGGACTAGAGGCCTGGCTACAGGAGTGATGCAGGTTTTGTGAACATACACTTCTCAGTGGGGCATTGATTGTAAGTGTGACCACCAGAGCAGCTGCTGACCCTCCTTCACAAACGGAGAGAGAGCACAGCTCAGTGGTGGAGCTTTGTTTAAAAAGACTAATTTATGTAAAAGTCAACACTGCATTTTACCATCAGCTGAGGATTAAAACTGCTTCAGTGAGCTAAAACAGGACCTTTACAAGATTGTGAAAGTGAAGGAACAGTTGAAAGGCAGTTTTATCCAATTATGTTTTAATCCCTTTAAAGGCATCAAAACTACAAATATATGAGGTGGAAGGCATTTTATCTCTAATATAAAATACTATTGTTATATAGGCCTAATATGTTATATGTTCTATGTTATATTAAAATGTGATAAAGCATCAGGTTTTTTTTTTCCATAAATTTTATTTGGCTAGTGGTGCTGTATTCCCATCCCATTAATCCCAAATGCTCACTGGACTGTTCTTTGCCCGGGCCAAGAGATGGCGGCTTTGTATTGGACAGTTTTTCGTGTAATATCCTCCCAGTAATAACCAGACCACTGAAAAGATCTGAAATAATCATCTTAATATAAACAAAAGTTATTTTATAAACACAAATCTTAGAATAAACAGTGAATGGAGTGTGTAAATATAAATCCAAACCTTTTTATAGATTTGAGGGATGTTTATCAGCTTTATTGATCCACTTGGACGACTGCAGTTTACACAAATCATGATATATAAGAGAAGATAATCCTTTATTTGTCCCACAATGGGGAAATTGCAGTGTCACAATGCAAATTTTAGAAACAGTAGGAAAATATGAGCATGCATCAAAATTAGGATAAATAATAATAAGTCTGCACAATCAACTAAAAAACACACAACAGTGTAAGGTTAAAAGGCACAGGAACGCTGCACAATAAATGTCTTTGGTTCTGAGCAGAACAAACAGCAGTTAAAGTGACTCCAGTTCAGTCATATATAATATCACTACAATAAAGTGACTCAGATGATTGTGAACAGTGCTGTGATTGACAGTGGTGGTTACATAAGTAGCAGGTAAAGTGACTTTAAATAATATTGCACATGTAATTATTACTATGGAGATGACACATGGTTGCTATGGAGATGAACATGACTAGCATTGATCATTGTACAGTCTGACAGCAGCAGGAAGGAAAGATCTGTGAAATCTCTCTTTAACACAGCGAGGGTGAATCAGTCTGTCACTGAAGCTGCTCTCCAGAGCCAACAGAGCGTCCTGCAGGGGGCGACACTCATGGTCCAGCATAGACATGAGTTTAGCCAGGACCCTCTTGTCCCCCACCTGCTGCACTGAGTCCAGAGGACAGCCCAGGACAGAGCTGGACTTCCTGATGACCTTGTCCAGTTTCTTCTTCTCCCTCTGTGTGACGCTGCTGCTCCAGCAGACCACACCGTACAGGATGATGCCACCACAGAGTCATAGAAGGTCCTCAGGAGTGGCCCTCTCACTCCAAAAGACCTGAGTCTCCTCAGGAGATAAGAAGAAGTGACTTTATTGATCTCACACAGGAGAAATTCTTCTCTGCATTTAACCCATCCTGTCATCAGGAGCAGTGGGCAGCACATGACTGCACCCGGGGTCCATCTCCAGGATCTTCTGCTTCAGTTTGGTCAGGACCTCAGGAGGAGCATGTTTTGGGTTAGATAGAGGCGATTTATAAGAGTCCACTCTCTCAATGTCTCTTCCCTGGATGTTCACTGGTGGGGGGGGGTTCTGTGGAAGTCCACCACCATCTCCAGGGTCTTCCCCGCGGTGGTTCCGGTGACACCAGTCCACAAAGTCCTGCGTTAGTGGAACATTTTAAAAACAGCCCTTGTTCCAACGACCAGAGCAAACCAGTGATGACAACTGCTTTAAAACAACATGAGCTGTGAATGTGATATCTGTGATATCTTCAAACGTGTTTGTGCAAATAAAGGCAGCTGTTTGCGCACGCGCCAGTGCCCTCTGGCGCGTGGATGTGGGTGTCGTGGATGTGGGTGTCGTGGATGTGGGTGTCGGTACTGGCACTTTACAGGTGACAAACACGGGCTGGGACCGGTGTCGACACGTGGCCAACTGGACTGTCCCAGACCACAGGTTTTTATATAGTGTGTTTCTAAACTGGGGTCAAACTTAGGGTCCACACTGGAAAGTCTCTGATCCGTGGGATCTGTTCACAAATGTGGGGAACATTTGCTGCTTGGCCCGTGGGCAGATTGGCCCTCAGCAGTTCGAGTCTATCGGTATCAATAACTTTAAATTGCGTGAAATGAACATTACGCAGCACCTTGACCTTTTGCTGGTTCTTCTGGTTTCCATTGACCCAAATCACTTCCACATTAGGTTTTGTCCAAGTGAAACAAAGTGGATCTAAGCACAAACATCCGTGTCCTGATCCCTCCTTAAACACACGACATATTTGGCCCGTTTAATTAAACCAAGATCTAATCTCATTGTGCTTAATTGATTTACTTTGTCCCAGGGTTTTTCTCCTAAAGATCTAAGCCTTAAAGAGACAAAAGAGAGTCCTGCCCTGAGCCACAGCGGGACTAAATCCTTTATTCAGAAGTGGAGTTTGAACAAAGGTCAGTCCGGGGTTTGGCCTCACAGACACTCACAGATGGACCAGAGACACATCACAGCATTTACTTTAGGGTTTGGTTCGTTTTTGGGCGCAAAATTGCGCAAAACCGTGTGTGGAGTTGTTTTGGTGACTGATAGCCATGATAGCGCCATTAACGCGCATTTAGGCTGATGGTTCAACCTCTTTGAAATGCACAAGTGACTGAGAGAGAGAGAGAGAGGCCATTAACAGAGAGACGAGTCTAATCTACAAAAGAAAAGAAAAACAACACCAAAGTTTGTCTGGAAAATTACCAAGTGCACAACTGTACTGTAATACTACAAGTGTACTGTAATACTACAAGTGTACTGTAATACTGTAATACTACAAGTGTACTGTAATACTGTAATACTACAACTGTACTGTAATACTACAAGTGTACTGTAATACTGTAATACTACAAGTGTACTGTAATACTACAAGTGTACTGTAATACTACAAGTGTACTGTAAGAGATAAGATAAGATAAGACTTTATTGATCTCACACAGGAGAAATTTACTTGTCACAGTAGCTCCAGGTAGGGACAGTTTGAACAAGAAGACAAGTGCATGCAGGCAAAAAAAGGCATAAAGATAGGTGATAATAATAATTAAAAAAATAAGTAATAAATCGAATAATAATAATAGTAGTGATAATAATAAAAAACAGTGACCGGGAGAGTATTGAAAAAATTGGAAAAACGATATTGCACGATAGGAGTATTGAAAAAACAACAATATTGCACATTGGGAAAACGATATTGCACGATAGGACTATACAGTAGAATTATACAGTCTGATGGAGGTGGGGATGAAGGATCTGCAGTAGCGCTCCTTCTTTCACTGGGGGTGCCTCAGTCGGCTGCTGAAGGAGCTGCTCAGCTCCTCTACAGTCCGGTGCAGAGGGTGAGAGGTGTTTGTCCAGTACCCTCCTCTCAGCCACCTCCTCTACAGAGTCCAGAGGACAGTCCAGGACAGAGCTGGCCCTCTTGACCAGCTTGTTGAGTCTTTTTCTGTCCCGCTCTGTGCTGCTCGGGGCCCAGCAGACGACAGCATAGAGGAGAGCAGAGGCCACCACAGAGTCATAAAAAGTCTTGAGCAGAGGCCTGCTCACTCCAAAGGAACTCAGTCTCCTCAGGAGGTGGAGGCGACTTTGGCCCTTCTTGTACAGGGCGTCAGTGTTGTGGGACCAGTCCAGTTTATTGTTGAGGTGAACACCCAGGTACTTGAAACTGTCCACAGTCTCTATGTCCTGCCCCTGGATGTTCACCGGTGAGTGAGGTAGTGGTCTCCTCCTGAAGTCCATCACCAGCTCCTTTGTCTTACTGGTGTTCAGGCTCAGGTGGTTGCGCCCACACCAGTCCACAAAGTCACTGATGACCGAGCGGTACTCCAGCTCGTTCCCCTCTGACACACAGCCCACAATGGCCGAGTCGTCAGAGAACTTCTGGAGATGGCAGCTGTCCATGTTATATGTGAAGTCCGAGGTGTATATGGTGAAGAGGAAGGGTGAGAGGACAGTTCCCTGTAATACTGTAATACTACAAGTGTTTTATGTCTTCTGATTGAATTACAGCAGCTCCAGTGTTCAGCGACAGGTCGAATATCAAAGATGAGTTTTTTTGTTCCCTCCCAGAATATCTCATAAAAAAAGTTGTCATGTGTAATTTTGTCATCTGAGATGTGACTGACTTTTAGACTGTTGTTAGTTTTACTTTTATGCAAACCCATGTCTATAAGGGTCATATTGATGCCACCATAAGGTTTGGGCGATGGTCGTCTAGTGGTCATTAACACATTTAAACACTGCCCTGATGGGTCCAAACATGTGTTAACGACCTCCTTTTAGAGCAAAGAGAACCAACTGAAGTGTGTACTGAAGTGTGTACTGAAGTCAAAGAGGCACTTTCACATGAAAGAGCAGAGAAGTATTTTTATTGTACCAGACAACAAGGTTTCTCATCAAGAGGCTTTACAAAACTCTTGTTCAATACTTTCACAAGGTAAAAAAAACACATTTATTTCAATGAAATCATTAATTTGTGTCCTCAGCAGCAAAAAAGTACAGACACAAATGAAGAAGGTGCACCTTTAATCTAAAAAAAAACAAAACAAAAAACTAGAGCTTCTGTTCTGTACAAAAGTACAATTTCTGTACAATCTTTACATATTTACAAATGTACAAATGACAGCGGATAAAAATATACTTCTTTGTTTCAGTTCAAGTGTTTCACTGGGGCCACGGCCTCCACACGGTGTCGCTGTTGAGCTTTTGTGGTGTTAAGGCGCAGTGGAGCCCGGAGACCTGAGAGTCTGACCTGAGACCTGAGCAGTGCACGGGGGTCTGGACCAGGGGGGGAGATGGAGAGGACATGAGTGCCCTCCCAAAACTCTGTCCCGAGGGGAACTGTCCCGGAGCAGAGAGGTGTCCCGGGGGAGAGAGGTGTCCCGGGGGAGAGAGGTGTCCCGGGGGAGAGAGGTGTCCCGGGGGAGAGAGGTGACCGGGGGTGGAGGCGTACATCGGGGAGAAATCCAGCGGACTTTGGTGCTCAGAATCGTGGGATTTATTTGCTATGAAGCTGCTGACTCTGCGCAGACAGGACCTCATGCCATCCTCGTAGTTCTGTTGTCTCGCCTCCTCCGCAAAATGAAGCTTCTTTCCAGAACGAGGAGCCTTCTTCATCTGAAATTCGGCCTGTAAGAAGTGAACCACGCTCTCCAAAATCTCTGCCTTTTCCACTTTGGGATTTTTCAGTCTCTAGAGGAAAACAGCACAAGCACAATTACGCACTGAACTCGACAGATGAGCATTGATAAACCAGAGTTTAGCAGTAAACTCACCTCATCATCCATGTTTTCTAGAAGAAGAAGTCGTAATGTCTCCAGACTGTGGTTGATTCTCTCCCGCCTGCGTTTCTCAACAACAGGTTTGGCAATCTTGGACTGGAAAAACAATGCAAGAACGTTAGTGCCTTGAAATCAGCGCAGTATAAAGTTAAATAGTCGTATCTTCTGTGGTCCTTACCCTCCTGGAAGTCCTCTTGGCAGGTCCCTCTAGTGTCCCAGCTCTCATCATGAAGATGTTCTCCTCTGTGAGAGTCAAAGTGGAGTGTGGGACACGTGTCCACCTCCCGCCTTATAAGTGTCTCCAGAGCCCCGCCCTGCTGCATTCTTCTGTCCAGAGGCACACCTCCACCACATACCTCCACCTAACCTCCACCTAACGGCCATCACACACTCCACCTAACGGCCATCACATACCTCCACCACACACCTCCACCACATACCTCCACCACACACCTCCACCACATACCTCCACCACATACCTCCACCACATACCTCCACCTAACGGCCACCTAACGGCCATCACACACCTCCACCTAACCTCCACCACACACCTCCACCACATACCTCCACCTAACCTCCACCACATACCTCCACCACATACCTCCACCACATACCTCCACCTAACGGCCACCTAACGGCCATCACACACCTCCACCTAACCTCCACCACATACCTCCACCTAACGGCCACCTAACGGCCATCACATACCTCCACCTAACGGCCATCACCTAACGGCCATCACCTAACGGCCATCACACACCTCCACCTAACGGCTATCACACACCTCCACCTAACGGCTATCACATACCTCCACCTAACGGCTATCACATACCTCCACCTAACGGCTATCACACACCTCCACCTAACGGCCATCACCTAACGGCCATCACACACCTCCACCTCCACACAAAGGACACTTCTTATGCAGATTGGGTCAAGATGTTGTTGCCAAACTTCCAGTGGCCCCAAATTTGCCCTAAAATATTTATTTTGAACTAATTTAGTTACATGTACTTGTCCATAACATTCATCGGATTGTGCACAAGCTTTTACAAAAAATCCTTTTACCAAATTTGGTTGAGTTTCCTGATAAAATGGGCACTGATACTGTTATTACAGGAGTCCAGGACTTCTGCTTTTACTTCAAACTCTCTCCTACGGTTACATCACATTTAAAAGAACTACAGGCTAAATGCTGCTTTAATACTTTTTAACATGTAGCCAACTGTCATTTTAATAACACATTATATTAATGTAAC
The DNA here is from genome assembly GCA_036785185.1 of Paratrypauchen microcephalus. Lineage (NCBI taxonomy): Eukaryota > Metazoa > Chordata > Actinopteri > Gobiiformes > Gobiidae > Paratrypauchen > Paratrypauchen microcephalus. Next base: position 4,944,469 of record JAVJIX010000070.1, read on the forward strand.
GTGTTAATAAGAGGAGAATCATCTGAGATATATAAACTATATATATAAACTATATATATATATATATATATATATATATATATATATATATATATATATATATATATATATATAAACTATATATATAAACTATATATATATAAACTATAGCTCAGATGTGGCGCTTAGGCTATTTTCACCTCTCACAAATACAGGCCCAGGTGCATCATACAGCCAGACTTCAACTTTGGATATGATTTCAGACAGTCCGTAGTTATTTGATTATTTGATTTGATTACGAAATAACTAGCCTACTTTTTTTTGTTCATGACTCCAGTTGTGCGCCCCGGTGCGCCCTGGCCGTGTGGCTGTGTGTGTGTGTCTGTGTGTGTGTGTGTCCATGTGTGTGTCTGTGTGTGTCTGTGTGTGTCCGTGTGTCCATGCGGTTGTGCGTCGTTGCCATGGTGCCCGTGCCTCTCAGGCCAGGCTAATCGGCCTCTCTTTGATTTTAAACGGAAGTATTATCCGATGTGAAAGGCCTCTTAATCTCCCTGTCGCTTTGCTCTGAGCGGATCATCCCGGTGTTATCTGCGCTCTTTAGCCCATTAGCGCCAGAAATGCAGTGGAGACAAAGGGACGACAAAAGTTCAAGGCAGCGGACCCTACTTAAAGTTTAATCTGTGAAATGAAAGCAGGTTTCATTCATGTTAGAGATCAGAGTTACAGGAGCAGGGTGCGCACACTTGTGATTGCTCAAGGTGTGAATTGCGCATTTAAGACATTTTTGCACAAAAACATGATGCACCAGTTTGGATGTTTGAAAGAGACGCATTTCTAAAGACAGATCTTTAAATTGAACATTTAAACATATGTCTAACCTTTTAAAAAGAAGAATGTGTGCAACACACTATATGTTTGTCTGTTTTATTTCTTTTGCATGTGAAAAATAAAGAACATTCACTGTTTTACCCAGAAAACCCAGAAAGTTTTATTTGGGTTTGATTGGGTTTTATTTGGGTAACATTACAAAAGCAGATCCACCTCTTAACCAAATACAAGGGTTTTCTAACCTTTTGATTTGATGAATGTATTGGGGAGACACTTCCAGAGATGAGCCAAGCTCCAAGACAAACAAACATCAGAGAATCCCTTCCCCAAATAAACTTTATCATCTGGGCTGATTTAATATGAGTCTTTCAGTCCAGATGGAATCCTGAATTTATCATGTCATTTTTACTCCTTGTTGCGGTGGCTCGTGGTCTCCCAAATAGTATTTTTATATTAAATATATTATTACAGGGTCCACTTACATTTTATAGACACAATCGTATTCCCTTTTTATTTGAATGAAATGAATGAATCAACCGTGATATTACATTTGTTGAATACAAAAATAATGGGTTATTTCTGCAATACTCAGGGACTGTAGGGTTTTCTGTAGGGCTAGAACATCACACTAGAACATCACACTAGAACATCACACTAGAACATCATTAGAACATCACACTAGAACACACAGTCAGGCAGGCTACACCGTACGTCATAGATTTGCAGAAACTAATACTTAACTGCTTACAATGACCCCCACATTTATTGATCATACAATATGTATTAATATCAATAATTTCAAGCAAGAAATGACAGGGATACATCTTATGTTAAGATACATACATCTTATCTTATCTTACACTTTAACTGGTAGACCTGTTTAGTTTTCACCAAGTGTTCCCACACGTCCCATCATTAATTTATGTATATTTATTGTATTTTAAATTGCAGATATCTATGTTATCTATGATATCAGTTCTATGATCTAGATTGGAGAAAATCAACATATGTTCGTGCGTAAAAGCGCACAGGACTTGGCCACGTGGCTCCATCTCATAACGTGGCCCTTTGAGGCTGTGATAGAAACTAATTAGTTGGGAACTGCCCCTAAAGCTGCTCTTTGGTGATCGTGAAATGGACCGTCTCTTGCCAATATCGTGGCCCCTGAAGTGTATAATCCAGGCGCCCAAATTAATAAAAGGACGAGGTTGTGGATGAGAAACGAAGCAAACATCCGATGAGGCGCGAGGCTGACACGAGCACGTAGAGACACACTTGACACTCAGGTGTAAAAGTCTGCCCCACACCTCGGCTGGTGCTAAACAAACCAGGGCTTGTGCCGTTTGGCCCGTGACCCCCATGTTCGCTCGTGCCTCATCGCATCACACGGACCTGCTAAAACACACTTTGGTTCATTTCCCACGCCTCTTAATATACAAATTATGAATGAGGAGATGAAATACAGAAATATTCACCCTAATGCTCTCTAGATAATACTCCCTACAACTGTAGCCTATATAGCTGGCATTGCACATTTTCAATTTAATCCTGATGTGTAGCTATATATACAGTTATTATTGTGTACATATATTATCTTTATTATATGATCAAAGGAGAAGTTCAATTTGTCAACTGGACAAAGTTTGTTTGGTTGAAAACGTTTCGCCGCTCATCCGAGAGGCTTCGTCAGCTCTGGATTCTACCTGGACGACTGAGGGACTTTTCACGTATCTTTATTATAGGCCTATATATAATTATGTCTCATCTGACACTGGTCTATTGCTCTTTGGTTGCTATTCCATCTATTTTTTGTGATTTGATGAGTGAACTACTGTACCCAAACAGTTTCCCTTGTAGATCAATAAAGTTTGTCTTAGTCTAAGCCTAAAATGGCCATTGCAGAAAATTAAGATTCTACATTTATGGACACAACGATGGGCAAATTGGCATAAAAACTGTATAGCACTGTGATTTTAAACAGGCATATTTAGACTGAATAACTTTTCATGTAGTAAGAGTAAAAGATATTTAGCAGCTCCACCATAGACGTAGCTGATGCTTTTATTTTGACACTTTTCCCGTATTAGCCTCTGACGCGCTCTTATCATAATTAGCTTATTCATTTGTCACCGCTGTTATGTCTGTTGGACAAAAGCGCATAGCTTCCCTTTCAACATTTATTCATTAAGGTAAGATTTAAATATATAGAAAAAAACAACTTGCACGGGATTATTCGCTCATTTGGCCACTCTCTACACTTGATGCTAAGTGCTATCTCTTACACATCATAAAAACCTGCTCGATTTGACACTTAAATTTCTGTTCCCACGGGACACACTCAAACTTTCCCACAGTTCAGCTCATGGGGGACCTATGGGAAAGTTCACACATCGGAAAAATTAACTTATACATTTGTTATTTGGGAAATTTACAGGCGTATTAGCTTGTTTCCGCCCAACGAGCTAGTTCTGCTAATAGACTTTTTCCGTGTCAACCAGTGTCAATTAATCTAATCTAAAAATACAAAATATTAACAGCAAATAACTTTTTAGTTTCTTAATAATTACTATTAATTTTATTATTAACAATTTTATGTGCAAATGTATACATTTTTGCACACTGTTTTGAATGATTTTGATCCACGTGTCTTCAGCACGTGTCGAGTTTCAGTCAACAAAGTATAAAATAAATAGTAGGTAACCCCAGTCATTTTTCATTAAACTATTTTTTTCTTGAACTGCATGTTTTGGAAACTTGGTTCATGTTGAATTGGGTTCAGCAGGTTTTTGTTTTCTATATTTTAGAAGTCGTAATTACATTATAATATATAGTTATAATGCCAGTATAATAAAGAACAATTTTTCTGTCTCTTTGTGAACGGATAATTATAAACGCTTTAAAATGCAACTTTTACAAATACTTTAATAGAAACAAAACATTTATATTGAACTTTGAGAGGTAAAGAGAGTAGAGGTGTCACGGGTTGTCGCTCGCACCTGTCAGCCAATCAGAAGCAGCGCGTGGCCAACAGGAGGGAGCACGAGGCCTATTTAAAGCGTGTGCACGAGCCTGTGGGATTATTCTGTTTGGATACTGAGGAGAAACGAGCCTGAAAGGATGACCAAGACCCTGCCCAACTCACCCCAAGATGGGAACCGGAGCAGAAAGAGGGTAAGACTTTAATACTTATGTCTTCTCATTTATTATAATGTTCCTTTTAAATTTACTTTTAATTTGTACTGTACTTTAAATGTAAAATTCAATCTTGTGAGCTTCCATTTTGTTTACTCTTTAGCCAGTTTTCCTCTTTAAAATGTACTGTCATGCTACTGAGTTATGGATCTGTTTTGGAAATTGTAAGCTTCTTTGACAGTACACAATTTCATATCCATGTCCATGTTGTGATATCAACTTATATATTACATGCAAACTGATGAATTTTGTATATCGTTTTGCTCGTAGATACTAAAACCAGTGGTGGAAAAGAAAAGGAGAGATCGGATCAACCAAAGCCTGGCTGAATTGAGGAGTCTTCTTTTGAACTCGACATCGGATCCTGTAAGTACAAAAAAATCACACCATTTGTTTTGACTAGCAACACTTTTGATGCGTCCACATGTACCCCATGCCTGCTCTCCTAGTTAACGCAACACTTCCTCTTCCAGAAGTGGAAGGGCTCTTTTTTATGGTACCCCAATTTTCAAAGTAGCCAAATGGAGGGCCCTAAATTACTATAAAAAGTACATACACATTTTATACAGTGTTTAATGTATTAAGCCTATTTTATTTCTGTATTTTCAGAGGCTGCAAAATCCGAAAATAGAAAAAGCTGAGATTTTGGACCTTGCTGTTGAGTACCTGCACAAGTGGACCAGTGGAGCGAATGGTAAATTAAAATAAAAATGTATAGATATAATAATGTATATAGAAGTAAAGGTGCATTATGTAACTTTTCTGGTAGAGGGTCTGTCAAATGCTTTTCTCCATGGAGAGGTTAGTGCTTTGTCTGGAATGTTTCACAGTATTAAACCTTTTCATCATCATGGAGACCAAACCAGGCCAAGTTACAGGTCAGATCTGTGGCGAGTCAGAATATATGTTTTTCTCAGTATTTGTGAGGTATAAAACTACTCGTAACGGTAAAGTAGACCTATTCCACGCAGAGCAATGACAGATCCATAGAAACAAGCAGGTGACGGACCCCAACCAATAAGTTATAGTGCACCTTTAATAATATTTTGTAAGGCAATGGCAAATTATCTTATATGTGATATTTTATTAATTGCATTTTCCACATTTTCAGATGCTGCTCAGATAAGACTTACTCCAGAAGTGTCGCCCCCTCGTCTAGAGGCTTCTTGTGTGTTCACAATGGAAACTGCTGGTTTCAAACAGTGCATGGCTGAGTTGACGAGCTACATGCACAAAATCACACCAGCGCAGAGGAGCAGTCTCATTGAGGGACTGATGCGCCACACGGACATGCAGCCACCGTCTTTGAACCACGAACTAGAGCAACGACTTGGTAACGTGCCTTCGTCTTTAGACTCTAGCTACTCCTCATCGGACAAGAAAGAAGAAACACTAAAGTTCCCATTTCTGTCACATTCGTTCAATCACTCTCCTCACTGCTCCACCCCGCTCCATGACTACCTCTCCCCACCGCTGTCGCCATGGTTATCGCCTTTGTCAGGTTACTCCACGTCGCCCCCCTTTGTCACATATGCCTGCCATTTTACGTTCCCTCCAACACCTCCGTCTTGTAACAGCAGTTTGTCCACACTTACGGCACCTGTCCCGTTCACACCTACCCCAGGAGTGTACCTACCCCTGCAGCCTCCTCCGCGGGGGGCCTGTGCCGGCTCGGCCTCTGTATGGAGGCCCTGGTAGAGACTGAACGACGTCCCCTAATGGACACAGACTGTAATGGCAGAACATGAAATCTGTCCCCAATGCAATATGTACAGTGTGAATAGTATTATATTTGTATGTATTTATAACATTTGGTAATAAATTGAAAAAAATGCATTAAATGTTTGTCTTCATGAGTTTTCTTGATGTTGATACAAATTCAATTTCACATACAGGAAATAGAAGAGCACATGACTTAACATGAGTTAATTTGGTCTTCCAATAATTTCCAAATAAAGGAAACCTGTATTCGGGGAAGAGTACATGGTTAACCTGGTACGGGCCATAGAAAAGATAAAGTTCCAATAGGCATATGGCATATACTTAATTACTAATTATTTTTCTCATTGAAAATGTAGTTTTCATGTCTTTTTGGGCTATTAAAGTAAATATTTAGCATACTTAGAAGTTGAAACAGTTTTTAAGTCAAGCATTAATTACATTCTGTTATGTTGAGACTAGAGTTGTGGATTTGCATTAAAATGAGACTTGTGCTATTTCACACTGGTCATTTGCTTCCCCTCAGTACAAGGTGTGTTGAGTTTGACAAAAGCTGAGGCCACACTTCTCACTCAGGTGTGGACTTCCTCTTGTCGTTTTGGCTTGTGCCGTTTGTCCCATTTTCCCATGTTCCCCGTTTAGAGGGTCTGAACATTTGTCGAAGTACATTTGGTTTCTCAACTGAAGCTTATAGATTTTCCTGTGAAGAAGAACAAAATAAATCTCTATCTCAATTTTATTACAATTGTGTAATACAGGCAACAGTGACTGAATAAGCCTAAATAAATGTGCATATATTTTTCTTGTTTGGTGGTACTTTTTCTGCTTTAAATGGTATTCATTCTAAAAACATTTTGTTAAACTAAATTGTTCTAAGTTTTTTTTGTGTCTGTGTTTTTTTTAAGACCTTAAACAGCTCTGAGCTACATCTAGATCTGACCTGTAACTTGGTTTGGTTCAGTCTCCATGAAGATAGAAAGGTTTAATACCATACTGTGAAACATTCCAGACAAAAAGCAATAACGTCTTCATTAGGGATGCAAATTATCGATTAATTCATTAATCTATAGTTGATTGACCTTATTGATTGATTAACAATTAACTGATAAGCAGCGTTTTTCACCTGAATTTGAGTGTTTCAATAGGGTCTTTAAGAATATAAGCTATAGTAACATAACACTGAGTCATAAATATATCATAGTATTATTATATTGTATATTCCTCAATTAATTATTCCTTAGTAAAAAGCAGACAAATGTATTGATGCTGAATAACAAAATACATTCTTTATTGAAAATAAATTGAGGACTGGCTCAGTTGCAGCATGGAAATCTTGGAATTAAAAGGAACAGAAGAAATGAAATAACAGAATGTTATTTAGTCTACATATTCTGATGAAACCAGTGAATCCAGGCTATTTTTAGGACATTCTCAACATTTATTTTGAACTAAGGCATCAACCATATTTCTCTCCCTTAATCTGTGAAGGGTTACAGTACAAAATATACATTTCACAGGGCCCCTGGACACAGCATAAAACATTACAGGGCCTCAAACCAGAACAATCAAGAAATTATAAAAGCATGTAAGTTACATGCTTTTATAATTTCAAAAATCTATGGTTCTAGGTCCAGCTCTACTGTGAGTTGTACGGCAACATCCAGAGAGGAAAGGGTGACATGATGTAACGCTATGGTCTTTCTCGCGAGTGGGTTCACATCTCGAGTTCACATTCTAGAGTAGCGCCCTCTAGCGATTAGTTACAATTAATGCATTTTGTTCGGCCAACGTCTTGATCGACAATTAATTGTAAGTCGATTAATTATTGACATCCCTAGTCTCCATAAAGAAAAGAATTTAACGGATCTTCAACCAGAAAAGTGTCTCAATGTACCTTTAAAGGTGTTGTGGAAAGTCAAACAATTTGGTAAAGTGCCAGCTCGGGAATCTTAGTTGGTGTGTCTGGAAACAGGTACTATTACTCTTCAGAAGTGTGTGGGGTGAGAGAGAGACTTTAACACATTGTTCCTAATGAGGGTGTGAGCTGTGTTCCCACAGAAGCTCAAACGGCACAAGCCCAGGTCTGTGCAGAGGCTCAGAATCACACCTGAGGAGAGAGAAAAGTGTGGCCAGGCTGGAGTTAGAGGCTGGACTGACACTTACATAAAACACAATTGGAGGAGACACAGGCAAATGAGCAGGTGAGCATTAAACAACAGGGAAAACACAGATGCAAAGGCTACCCCAAAACGTAAAGGTGCACTATGAAACCTTTCTTCATGATTGGATTAGATTGCTTTGCTTTGAATGCTCC
>JAVJIX010000070.1:4960000-5042500 GCA_036785185.1 Paratrypauchen microcephalus
CCCATGGCATGAAATTTTCACTTTCTGAGGTTTTTGAACTTTAATGTGAGCTCCCCTACCCTGTTTAGGGCCCCCTTCATGGCTAAAAATTGCAAAATGTGTAAACTGAGCATTTGCGATCCTTTTCCGCATTTGAAATAAAGACAGCCCAAACGGGCGATTCTGAACAAGGAAACTTTCTGACGTCACACTCGTGGAAAGGTTTCCACCCCCCTCTGGATGTCCACCCACCGTCTCTGGAAATCACGCCCAGAGAACATGGACCCCAAACGAGCTACGCAATGCGAGATGCGTTTTTTTAAATTTGCCTGGAGACACGTGAGAGTGTTTCCAGGCTCGGATGTCCTTTATCCGAGCCTCCGAACTTCTGAAACAGCAGTGGTTTCATTTTATTTTCTGTGAAAATGTGTTTTTTTAATGCAACTCGTCTTATATCTTCCTCCGTGCTTACACACACGGAAGTGGGGCCAGCGCACATCGCACCGCTAAACAAGGAACCAGCGGCGCATTTGGCCACACCCCCACCCGCTGCACTGGCCTGTCTCTGTCCTCCTAATTTGCATTCAAGCAACAATGCCCAGAATAAAATGTTTTAGAGACATATTTAGCCACAGTCAGAGTCATATCTCATGCACTGAGGCTTGATTTTGAAGAAGGATTAATTTACAGTATTAGGGAACCATTAAGGCGCCATATAAAAGCATCAAGAAGTACCATGTCATGGGATCTTTAACTAAGAAAAAATTCCCCTGGATCTCTCTTCTTCCATGTTTTTAAACAATATAAAACTACAGGAATCTTTATCCCTACTTGAAATCGTACTAAACACTTGGCATGTTAGTCTCCTTCCTAGTTTCTTTTACCAAATTTTGCCTGAACCTTTCAATACCTAAACCTCACCTTTGATGGACCGAACCCAAGTGTTGTGTGGTGTCTATCGTCTGTGTTTGAGGAGTGACTGTGCATTCTTTGGCAGTGAAGTCAGTTTGTTTTACTAAGCCCTATTTTGTCATTGAACACCGAGGCTTTTATCATCTCCCTTTAACACAATCCTACAGACCCACAGAGAAACAGAGCATCCCAGGTTTAAGTAGCTCTTCTCCAGATCGCATGTCCATGGTCAAGAAATCTGTCACTACCCACAACCAAGTGCCCTTCTCCTCCTCCTTTCATTTCTGCATTTCGTCTTTGAACTCAACAGTGAAAGGATGGCAGCACAAAACAAGCAAATTACCGTCTGACTGAAACATTTTTGACATGAGACCGAAGAGACTGGCAAAGTACTTTTCCAGGCGGCTCCTTTTTGGTGTTTTAATCTGGGACCAAGATGGACGCTGGTGCTGAAAGAAAGATGGTTTAGACATGCTATAGCTGCAGCCATGTGCGCAAAACAAGGGGCAATGCAGAGGATTTGATAGAGAGGCATTCAAAAAATTATAGGGTTGAACAAAATGTGAAATAGTGATTTTTCTGACAAGCATTACAATTGTGATTAAATGTGTTTGTTATATTACGCTATTTTCTAATCTATGTTATAATAATAATACAGTAATACATTTTATTTATAAAGCACTTTTCAAGACACTCAAAGATGCTGTACAGAAGGTAAAATAAGTAATAAAACAATAGACAATCAAACAAACATTAAACATTAAGAAACATTAAAAGCATATTATAATGTTATTTCCTCATCACAAACATACCTGGAGTTCTGTTTTGTTTCATTCACACATGTTTAACACAAACCTTGTATATTTAGACTGAGTTCTTTACTCAAACAGAAAACTCTATTCTCTGTTACTCTATTCCACCTTGTGATGTCATGTGGTAATACAGGAAGTGCTCCACGGTGTTTTTAAATGCCATCCACCTACACTGGAATTATTTAAATGATTTCAGTACTGAAATTGCCTATCTCCTGAAATAAAGATAAAAGGTAGCTGTTAACCTGAAAACTACCACTTCATTACATCACAAGGTGGAACAGAGCATTTTGAGCTTTGAAGACCGAGTAATAATAAAGGATTGCTCAAACATGTTTGAATGAAACAAAACACAACTCCAGGGATGTTTCTCAGGTGGTCACAACATTCATAATACAGGGTATTTAATGATGTGTGGCATTAGACTCTTTTTAATCCTGCATGTATTCAAGATGTGATCTGCAAAGTTTGTTAACATCTGACCTGGTTAAAAATGAGATGAAGGGGTAAGAATTAATAGCCTGCTACTAAAGATGACAAAATCTAAGGATAGGGTTAGTTTGTTATTAATAGGGTTAATAATGTAATTACTGGGCCCATCCACATGAAACAAAAATGGCACAAAGTTCAAAGTCTTTTCTGTCAGCAAAAATGAACAAGATTAAATTATTCTTTGACTCAATCTTCAAAGTGATATTATTGAATTGTGAAGGTGTGATTGTTGTCAGCTGACAGCGCAATAAGATACAAGATTAGCATAGTGAGTTTGTAGATGCAACAAAATTCAGTTCTAGTACAACAAAGGAAAACTTGGTTTGATTTCTGATCACCAACTTGTCACTAAAAACTCAATCAAAATGCTAACATTGTCAGAATAAATAGACTACTTGACTTGTATAATACTAGTGGAGAGCCACATTCAGAATTTAAATTACATAGAAATTATTTGATTATAAAACTGTCAAATGGAGTGACTACAGTTTACTGGCGCCATCTTCCTTTTGGAGAAGATTACTGCATCTAACAAAAAAAGCTGAGTGAAATCTCTCAGACAATCCAACCGTAGTTCCCCATACATTTTTGGAAACAATGATTTTTATTTGAATAATTCTAACCTTCCGTCTTGTGTTCATCATGATGTTACTGCATAGCCCAAAATGTCCCACATTATTATGGAAATAAATTACTTTTTTGCATCCATTCTTCTACAGTCTGTGAGGAAATCCATCTGGACACTTCTGGCCTGGTGGTGAAACATATTTGTCTTCATGGAGAAAGATAAATCATCCATACTGTGGAATATTCAAAGCAATAACATCTCCATGGAGACACGTATCCACATGTATACACATGTATGCATCTACTTCCTCCTTCATGGGATCATACAACACACACAAAGACTTTACTGATTGTTAAAAACAGATGGATTTCATTGTTCTTTCCCAAACACAGTGGCGATGCCTCCTCAGATCTTCCTGTCAGACCGAACATGCTCTAAGCTCAGAGGAAGAAACTTGAGACAAAACGAACGGATTCAAATCAGACATCAGCCGAGGTAGTTTTTCAAAACCAGAGCAATTATTATCTTTAGGTCCTTTTTTATCATACCTAACCGTTCTCCATTTCCCAGGCTAGAACTATTCCTCCTCTAAATTTTATCAACTCATTTTGCTTTTTCAGAGATCCAGTGACCTTTTCCTCCTCAGGGATTCTAGTGCTTTTAGACTGGAGTATTCAAGAAACGGTTGTACTTAGTTGTGTCAAAGTGGTCCAAAACTTAATCTTTCCTGCTTTGCTTACTGATATGTCTTGGTTTAAAGTTAGTAAATTGTGAGCGTGAACTAACATGATTTTGGTTTGATGTCTGCCAAAGAATAAAACTGTTTATACAAGACTGGATGATACTTGTTATCACAGTAACAGTGTTACTTTAGGGCAGAAGTGATGCAAGTTTTGAGGGTCATGACAATAGCAGTATGTCTATGGGACCTTGTATAATCTCCCGGACTTTTGATGCATATGTGTGTGTGTGTGTGTGTGTGACAGGGGGATAATCTAGAGAGATTAAAAAGAGAAACAAAGTTGGAATCTTAAAAATGTCACTAGTCTTAAGGATGTGCCATTAATCTAATTTTAATAGTCATTTCAGTCAGTCATTTCTAATCACCTGTATGCTTTGGCCTTTTTTTTTAACCAAATCTCTGAATCAAAAATGTTCAGAAGTTTCCATGGTGACACAATGCACATATTAGCAAATACAGTAATCCCTCGTTTATCGCGGGGGTAGGACAACTTTATATTTTACAATTATTCTACATGTTTTAAGGCTGTAAACGCCTCACCACACACATTATACACTTTTCTCAGACTGGAATTAACATTTTCTCACATTTGTCTCTAGTTGAAATGCTCAAACTTTCATAGATTTTCAACAAAATGTATTAATAGTGACGTGTGGGGGGAGACACGGCCCCGGGAGCCCCGCCGGACGCGCGGACGCGACGCGCACCAACCCCTTGGAGAAGTGCGAGACACGTGCTGCTCTGTCACGGATTTGTCCACAATGAGGGGTTCATCGTGGACAAATCCGTGACAGAGCAGCACGTGTTGCGCGTACACCGGGACTGCGAGCACGAGAGAGAACCACGGCGCCCGGACCACATGCTCTCAGCCCGAGCCCGCACGGAGTGAATCCTGGTTTAGTCCAGGTCTAGACCTGGTCCAGTCCTAGTTTAGTCCAGGGCTGGTCCAGGTTTAGACCTGGTTTAGTTCTGGTCTAGACCTGGTTTAGTCCACGTTTAGTCCTGGTCTAGTCTCTTAGCCAATCAGGATGCAGAACACAATGTTACACTATAAAAAAAAAGTTACACTATAAAAAAAAAATTGAAAAAATTTTTTTTTTAAAAAAACAAAACAAAAAACAGTGAACCGCGATAGAGCGAGGGTTCACTGTACAGACAAAGACGTTTTAAGTATCAATACTTGTTTTGTTTTTGAAATGTTTTTTTATTTTTTTTATTTAAACCTTTATTTAACCAGGGAAATCCCATTGAGATTAAAAACCTCTTTTTCAAGGGAGCCCTGACCTAGAGGCAGCAAAAAGACAATTAAAACACAATTAAAATGACATATAAATTAGTTAAAATGACATATAAATTAGTTAAAATGACATATAAATTAGTTAAAATTACATATAAATTAGTTAAAACAGGTACAATTTATGGAGGCTGTCTCAAGAGCTCTCAGTCTGGATTTAAAGTCATTCAAGGGGATAAATTCCGTTAATTTCCAGTCCTTTTGCAGCTTGTTCCATGTTGAGGGGGCAGAGAAGACAAAAGCCCTTTTTCCCAACTCTGTGCGAACAAATGGAACAGAGAGCAACAACTGATCATTTGAACGCAAACCATAAGAATCAACACTTCTCTGTGTGATTAAGTTACATATGTAGGAGGGAAGTAGTCCAAGCATGGCCTTGTAGATAAAGGTGTACGAATGAGTCAACCTCCTAGTGGACAAAGAAGGCCGTCCCACTGGAGAGTACAGTTCACAGTGGAGGGTCAAGGTTCTACAGTTAGTAACAAACCTCAAAGCAGCAGATACACAGAGTCAATCTTACTCAGACACTGAGCTGAAGCGTTCATATACAGCAAGTCTCCATAATCTAAAATGGATAAAAAAGTTGCAGTGACAAGGCGCTTTTTAACCTTAAAAGAAAAACACAATTTATTTCGGAATAAAAAACCCAATTTCAATTTGAGTTTCTTCACAAGATTGTCAATGTGGGGTTTAAAAGTCAGGGTGTCATCAAGCAAGATACCAAGATATTTGTACAAATGTACCACCTCAATTTCATTTCCCTCCAGAGTGGACACTGTGGGGACACTGTGGGGACACTGTGGGGACACTGTGGGGACATCTTGCGGAGTCTTCTTAGAGTTTGAGAACAACATTAGTTTAGTTTTGTCAGCATTAAGGACTAGTTTTAGCTGCAGAAGTGTGTGCTGCACCACATCAAAAGCTTTCTGCAGAGATTCAACAGCATTAACAGGAGATGAGCCAAAGCAGTAAATGATTGTGTCATCGGCATAAAAATGCATATTAGCATTGGACACATTTTGTCCCAAGTCATTAATATACATAATGAATAGGAGTGGTCCTAATATAGAACCCTGTGGTACCCCCTTGTGGAGACTCACAAATTCAGAGCAGAAACCATCATATTTGATACATTGGGTCCTGTCACTCAAATAATTAGTGAACCAGGACACTACATGATCTGACAGACCAAAACTGATCAGCTTTTGCTTTATGACTTTGTGGTCCACAGTGTCAAACGCCTTTGACAGATCAATAAAGAGTGCAGCACAGTACTGCTTTTTATCAAGAGCAACAATTATATCATTGATCACTTTTGTAGCAGCAGTGATGGTACTGTGCTTTTTTCCTAAAGCCTGACTGCAGTTTTGAAAGGAGGTCATTAGAGTATAGAAACTCTTTAAGTTGATCACAAACAAGGGCTTCAAGAATTTTTGATAAGACGCACAGATTTGATATTGGCCTGTAGTTAGTTAAAACTGCTGGCTCACCTCCTTTTTGGAGGGGCACAACAAATGCTGACTTCCAGACTGAAGGAATTTCCTTGTTTTCGATCGACAGATTAAAAAGTATTGTAAGAGGCTGTGCAATAAAATCAGCAGCCATTTTCAAAAAGTAAGGCCCTATCAAATCTGGCCCAGGAGGTTTTCTCTGATTCAGAGTTTTCAGAGCCTTATGAACTTGCTGCACAGTAAAAGGTACAAATGTAAAAGGTTCTCCAGAAAACATTTGAGAGTTTGTACCATAAGGCACAGAGGGAGCTCCTGTAGAGTCAAACAAAAACCCAGATGACACAAAATGCTTATTAAAGCAATTTAAGACCTCAGTTCTGTCATAAACTGGAACTGAATCTTTTAAAACAAAAGTGGGAAGAACCTGGGGGCTTTTGTTCACAGATAAAGACTTGATCACTCTCCAAAATTTCAATGGGTTATTTAGGTTCTCAGTTGTGACCGATAAGTAATATTCAGATTTTGCCTTTTTGATAAGAGATGTACATTTATTTCTTAATTGTCTGAAAATAGACCAATCACTGGCAGAATCACTTTTCCTGGCTCTGGCCCATGCCGCATTACGCTGATGGATGACATCAGACAATGTGTTTTTTGTTTGTTGTTTTTTTGCTTGGTCTAAATAATTTTACCCAATAAAAAATATTTTAAAAATATATTTTTTCTTCATAATGTCCACCTGCTAGATGTTATTAGCGTACATCTAACATTGAATTTCATCAGTTAATTATATCTTGTGAGTGATAAGAGGATACAAATGGGTTTCTGTAACTGGATCAGCAAAAGAGAAGTGAGTGAATGGCCAGACTAAAACAAAGGGAGGATGTGTTTTGTTTCATTCACAAATGTTTAACACACAAACCCTGCATATTTAGGCTACAGGATACATCTTCACTAGAATCATTTCGATGATAACAGATCTGCAACTGGCAATCTCTACGAAAGCCACCACTTCCTGACATCACAAGGTGGAACAAAGCATTTTGAGCTTTGGAGATGTAGACAGCCCAATAATGGAGGATAATTCAAACGTGTGTAAATGAAACCAAACACAACTCCACAAATGTTTTTGAGGAGTAACAGCATTATACCATGGATTAAAGCTCATAAGAGTCAATTTTGCATTACATTGGACCTTTAATTTATTGAATTCACAATGAAAAACTGCTAAGATACAAAACACAAAGGTGCATTGTGTAACTTTTCTGGTCCTTTCCATCAAATGCTTTTCTCCATGGAGATGTTACTGCTTTGGCTAGAATGTTTCACAGTGTGGCATTAAACCTTTCTATCTTCTTGGAGACCAAACCAGACCAAGTTACAGATCAGAGTTTTTCTAGGTAATTTTGAGCTATAAAACCACCTGCAGTTGAATACATGTAAGGTAGAGCTGTTTAATGCCATACAGTGGAACATTCCAGGCAGAGTAATGACATATCCATAGAAACAAGCAGGTAACCAGCCCCCAAGCAAAAAGTTAAATAGTGCACGTTTTATGTGAGTTACACTTGTTGGTGCAAGTGGCCATTTAGTTGATGACATTCAGTTGAGTCTGTTCTGTGGTGTAACCTCATCCTGCTGAGAAAATGTCAGAGGGCGGTGGACATCAGAGTCTTAAGGGGCCCTCAGTCTGTCCTTATCTGCCCATCACAGATCCACCTCTGCTGCTTTGGGTTTAAACAATAGAGGCGAACAAGTTAAATTGTTCACCAGATCATTCATTATATTAAAAGAGCACATCTGTTACCACAAGTGATGAAAGATTTACCAGCCATAGAACATTTTAAGGCTATGGAAAATCTTTGATGGAAAATAGCTCTCAAAATTAAACCACAAATACACTGAAAGTGGTAAGTTAAAATGGTTGTAATTAGCTCTTCCTCATTGCGAGATGCAGTGATTACAGCATCTACTAAATAAAGAGAAAAACTCTGAAATGACCATCCTCATACTGTATCTTCTTTAGAATAACATAATTGTGGGTTTCAGCTGTGTGTTTTGGTGGCATTTTGAGGACTTTTTACAATTCAAAAGATATTATATTTTTGTTTAAATCAGACATGCGGCCCGGGGGCCAGATCCGGCCCTCCTTTAATCTGACCCTCATCTGATTTTCTATTAAAATATTGATAATTTTCTGCACCTCTTTTCTGCAGAGCTTAGCATAGCAGAGTGTATCATCCTCATTAGCAAAATGTTAAAAATTAGAAAAGTGGACGCTGAGTGCAGGATTTTCCAAGAAAAATGGACTCACTCCTATTTGTTCACAGAGATGAATGGGAAACCTGTACGCTTGTGATGAAATAGCATTTTTCTTAAAGTTTCAGGTTGTTCATAATATTATAATATTTTGTAAAAGAAAGAGTTAATCAAATAAAGAAGACTTCTGTGCATTTCTCTGCACAAATATTTGGACTTATTGCTATTTTTGGGGTATATTTGCCATGAGTTTTCTGATCTGGCCCCTTTGGGATCAAAGTAGTTTGGATATGGCCCCCGGACCAACATGAGTTTGACACTCCTGGTTTAAATTATCAAGTGCTTTGGCAACAACCCTCTACCGGTCAAATCTTAGTAGAACAGAAAAATAACAAAAAGGTCCCCACTAGTACAAAGAAAAAGTCCTCATGATAAATATTGACTGCCAAAAATATTGTTCCATCTGACATATATTGAACAATAAGTCATTATAGTAATTATTGTGACAGGCCTAACAGTGCACTGAACTGAACAGACTACACTTTTTTTTCTTATTTTATGAAGGACATCACAATCATATTAGACAAGCCAAATGCATTGTTTTTAGTGTTAATTTCAACACCTGTCCATAGAAAAAAAATTGGTTACATGCATAAAAATAGACAAAACACATTAGTTACATATAAGAAATATACAGCATTATTACATTATAAGTGAGCACTCATTTGGTTGGAAACATACAGTCATTTTAATTAACTTTTAATTTAGTTGCTCTTTGTGTCCAATTCTAAACCAGCTGGTAAGCAGATTGACTGATGACAGAATAAGACCTCGCCTGGTGCCATCCTCAGACATATTTCAGCACCAGTAAAGCCGATTGAAACAACAAATCCCATCAAGTCTGCTCATATAACGCTACATAATGCATTACCCGTGTGGAAAAAATGCTTTTTTATTACAGTGTCAAAAGTTTGACATCTGGCAGTGTGGTGCAGTGGAGCTTGAATGTGGTGTGTTTTTAGGATGTGGGGTTTCCCGCTGGAACAGAGCCTCATGCAGGGACAAGCCGTGAACAGTAGCTCCGGTAAAAAAGGAGGAAATTACAGTTCTCTGCTGCCAAACATCAGGAGCCCCAGTGAGAAGGCGCCTTCATGGGGGTCTGAGTGACAATACAGATGCAATGGGCTGTGTAGTGCAAAGAAAAAGTGAATCTCGACAAACATAATGTTGATTTTTGATCAAAACTGTGCGTTATGAATTCAATAGAAAGGTCTCCATGTACTACACCCTTCAGTTTGTACTAGATTTCCCTCTCTTCCTTCTCCAGCACTGTAACAGCTCAGCACTTTAAAATGAGCTCTCCTGTATGGATGATATGATTAATTTTAGGTATCTTTATTATGTAACTCCGCTATTCTCTCTTTTAATTGTGCATCATGGATAAATAAAGTGATTGAATTGAATTCCATATCAAAGATCATGATTTCAATCCTTTCTCAATAGACATACATGTATTTTCTTATGAAGTAATTAAAGCCATCAGCTTCAAGTTAAATTTCACTGTGATTGTGATTAAGCTCTCACTCACTTGAGCTGACCAATAGGAGGATGAAATGGGAAAAATGTGTTTCTAGATTATAGAGCCAGATCAAATAAAGAAGCACTAAATCACAATATAACAATATCACCAAAACAGCATATTGATCAAATCACAATTACATATGTATTAATATCATATTGTTCAGCCCTCTCTGTGCCCTCTATACTGGTGCATGTTTAGCACATCTGATGGTCCTTCTACATTCAGATATTGGAACATATCTTTAATGTCACAAATTTCAATACAGAATCCAAACAGATCTCTAAAATGTCACCTTTGGCAATGCAATCATATACAGTTGGTCATAACTTGACACTATTCTGATTTAACTTTCAATCTTCTACCATCTGTTCTACTATTTTATTTTATTTTTTTATTTGAAATGAAATGTCTTGCCTGTCTAATTTGAAAGATAGATTTGCAAATCTCATTCTGTGTAACCCCCACCCCTGCATCATTACAAGTAATTTAATTTTCATATATGGCAGTGTTACCATCTCCATATCATTCAAACATTTGGCTGGTACAATCCTGTTTTCTTTATCATCTTATACCATTGTCCTGAGGGTATATTTTGCAGTTTTTGATATTAGATAATACTCTTGGATTTGTTTAAAGATGACTTGTGCTGTGTGGACTGAGCTCTTGGAGATAAAGGTGTTCTCACGTCACACGCCTGATACACTCACACTGATAACTGTCTGTGGCTCTGTTTATTTTTGTTCGAGGAGGGTTTTCTGTCAGTGCATGTTTGCTCTTGACAGCAGCATCCCAACATGCAGGATCTTCACAGGCCAGCACTGTGCAACATTTTAGAGACAGTTGTAGATATACAATGTACTTCCTTGTGGTATCCTTTTACATTACTTTATTGGGGCCAAGCACTGAAGGTGCTAGGCACCATAGTGGTGATGAAATATGTACTATTATGTACCTGAAGTGTGTATTATTGTGTACCTTGTAATATTAACAGATTAAAAAAAAAAAAGTGTTTCTACTGATTCTCATTGGGGCAAAGCACCGAAGGTGCTAGGCACCATAGTGTTTCTACTGTGGTGTTTATTCCCATACCCGCATCCCCCGATGTGTCCTCTGAGTGCTTTGTGAATGTTATTGTGGTGGTGAAATATGTACTATTATGTGCCTGAAGTGTGTATTATTGTGTAGCTTGTAATATTAAAAGAAAAAAAGTGTTTGTACTGCGTTGCCTGGCAACGTTGCCTAGCAACCCTTTGATCTTGTCTTTGATGTGTCTTGTCTACTGATTAGGGGGCCAAGCACCGAAGGTGCTGGGCACCCTATAGGAATTGTATTCCGTTGCCTAGGCGAGTTGCCTAGTAACCCTTTGATCTTTCCTTTGATGTTCTGGTCTCAGGATTATTATTATTATTCTTCTAGTATAGGAAGTCTATGGCAGCCCCTAGAACCGTTTGGTAAAAAGTTGTGAAATTTGGCATGCACATTCCAGCCAGTCTCCTCATTACCCACAGCAATTTATAGGTCCCCAGCTCCAACCGTCTAGTGGCACCAGCAGGTCAAAGTTGCAGAAATTTGTCAACTGCCTAGCAACGCACCAATAGCCCCTAGAACCGTCTGGTAAAAAGTTGTGAAATTTGGCATGCACATTCCAGCCAGTCTCCTCATTACCCACAGCAATTTATAGGTCCCCAGCTCCAACCGTCTAGTGGCAGCAGCAGGTCAAAGTTGCAGAAATTTGTCAACTGCCTAGCAATGCACCTAGTAACCTTTGATCCATTTTTGATGTGTCTGTTCTGACAGGGTTAGACCCTGACCCTGTCAGACCCTGTCAGACTCTGTTAGATCCTGTCAGACCTTGTTAGACCCTGTCAAACGGTGCTTGGCCCCCGGCATTGCTGCTTGCAGCTATATTTAGGGGGCCAAGCACCGGAGGTGCTGGGCACCCTATAGGAATTGTATTCCGTTGCCTAGGCAAGTTGCCTAGTAACCCTTTGATCTTTGCTTTGATGTTCTGGTCTCAGGATTATTATTATTATTCTTCTATTCTATAGGAAGTCTATGGCAGCCCCTAGAACCGTCCGGTAAAAAGTTGTGAAATTTGGCATGCACATTCCAGCCAGTCTCCTCATTACCCACAGCGATTTATAGGTCCCCAGCCCCAACCGTCTAGTGGCACCAGCAGGTCAAAGTTGCAGAAATTTGTCAATTGCCTAGCAACGCATATAGCAACCTTTGATATGTCTTTGATGTGTCTGTTCTGACAGGGTTAGACCCTGACCCTGTCAGACCCTGTCAGACTCTGTTAGATCCTGTCAGACCTTGTTAGACCCTGTCAAACGGTGCTTGGCCCCCGCATTGCTGCTTGCAGCTATATTTAGGGGGCCAAGCACCGAAGGTGCTGGGCACCCTATAGGAATTGTATTCCGTTGCCTAGGCAAGTTGCCTAGTAACCCTTTGATCTTTCCTTTGATGTTCTGGTCTCAGGATTATTATTATTATTCTTCTCTTCTATAGGAAGTCTATGGCAGCCCCTAGAACCGTCCGGTAAAAAGTTGTGAAATTTGGCATGCACATTCCAGCCAGTCTCCTCATTGCCCACAGCAATTTATAGGTCCCCAGCCCCAACCGTCTAGTGGCACCAGCAGGTCAAAGTTGCAGAAATTTGTCAATTGCCTAGCAACGCACCTAGCAACTTTTGATATGTCTTTGATGTGTCTGTTCTGACAGGGTTAGACCCTGACCCTGTCAGACCCTGTCAGACTCTGTTAGATCCTGTCAGACCTTGTTAGACCCTGTCAAACGGTGCTTGGCCCCCGCATTGCTGCTTGCAGCTATATTTCTTCTTATTATTATACACATTATTCCTCTGACCATGGAAGTCTATGGCAACCCCTAGAACCGTCTGGTAAAAAGTTGTGAAATTTTGCATGCACATTCCAGCCAGTCTCCTCATTACCCACAGCGATTTATAGGCCCCCAGCCCCAACCGTCTAGTGCCACCAGCAGGTCAAAGTCGCAGGAATTTTCAGGAATTGCCTAGCAACGCACCTAGCAACCGATCTGTCTTTGATGTGTCTTTGATGTGTCTTTGATCTGTTAAACCTTGTTAGACCCTGTTAAACCCATTAGACTCTGTTAGACCCTGTCAGGGTCAGATTCTGTTAGACCCTGTCAGACCCTGTTAGACCCTGTCAGACCTTGTTAGACCCTGTCAGACTCTGTTAGACTCTGTTAGACCCTGCCAGACCCTGTTAGACTCTGTTAGACCCTGTCAGATTCTGTTAGACCCTGTCAGACCCTGTTAGACCCTGTCAGACTCTGTTAGAGCCTGTCAGACTCTGTTAGACCCTGTCAGACCCTGTTAGACCCTGTCAGACCTTGTTAGACCCTGTCAGGGTCAGATTCTGTTAGACCCTGTCAGACCCTGTTAGACCCTGTCAGACCTTGTTAGACCCTGTCAGACTCTGTTAGACTCTGTTAGACCCTGCCAGACCCTGTTAGACTCTGTTAGACCCTGCCAGACCCTGTTAGACTCTGTTAGACCCTGTCAGATTCTGTTAGACCCTGTCAGACCCTGTTAGACCCTGTCAGACTCTGTTAGAGCCTGTCAGACTCTGTTAGAGCCTGTCAGACTCTGTTAGAGCCTGTCAGACTCTGTTAGAGCCTGTCAGACTCTGTTAGACCCTGTCAGATCCTGTTAGACCCTGTCAGACCTTGTTAGACCCTGTCAGACTCTGTTAGACTCTGTTAGACCCTGTCAGACCCTGTTAGACTCTGTTAGACCCTGTCAGACCCTGTCAGATTCTGTTAGACCCTGTCAGACCCTGTTAGACCCTGTCAGACTCTGTTAGACCCTGTCAGACCTTGTTAGACCCTGTCAGACTCTTAGACCCTCAGACTCTGTTAGACCCTGTCAGACTCTGTTAGACCCTGTCAGACCTTGTTAGACCCTGTCAGACTCTGTTAGACCCTGTCAGACTCTTAGACCCTGTCAGACCTTGTTAGACCCTGTCAGACTGTTAGACCCTGTCAGACTCTGTTAGACCCTGTCAGACCTTGTTAGACCCTGTCAGACTCTGTTAGACCCTGTCAGACCTTGTTAGACCCTGTCAGACTCTGTTAGACCCTGTCAGACTGTTAGACCCTGTCAGACTGTTAGACCCTGTCAGACTCTGTTAGACCCTGTCAGACTCTTAGACCCTGTCAGACTGTTAGACCCTGTCAGACCCTGTCAGACTCTGTTAGACCCTGTCAGACTCTTAGACCCTGTCAGACCCTGTTAGACCCTGTCAGACCTTGTTAGACCCTGTCAGACTTAGACCCTGTCAGACCTTGTTAGACCCTGTCAGACTCTGTTAGACCCTGTCAGACTCTGTTAGACCCTGTTAGACCCTGTCAGACCCTGTTAGACCCTGTCAGACTCTGTTAGACCCTGTCAGACCCTGTTAGACCCCGTCAGACCTTGTTAGACCCTGTCAGACTCTTAGACCCTGTCAGACTCTGTTAGACCCTGTCAGACTCTGTTAGACTCTGTTAGATCCTGTTAGACCCTGTCAGACCCTGTCAGACCCTGTCAGACCCTGTCAGACCATGTCAGACCATGTCAGACCCTGTTAGACTCTGTCAGACCCTGTCAGACCCTATTAGACCCTGTCAGACTCTGTCAGACTCTGTTGGACCCTGTTGGACCCTGTCAGACTCTGTCAGACCCTGTCAGACTCTGTTAGACCCTGTCAGACTCTGTCAGACTCTGTCAGACCCTGTCAGACTCTGTCAGACTCTGTCAGACTCTGTTAGACCCTGTCAGACCCTGTTAGACCCTGTCAGACCCTGTCAGACCCTATTAGACCCTATTAGACCCTGTCAGACTCTGTTGGACCCTGTTGGACCCTGTTAGACCCTGTCAGACCCTGTTAGACCCTGTTAGACCCTGTCAGACTCTGTCAGACCCTGTCAGACCCTGTCAGACCCTGTCAGACCCTGCATGCGGCTTACATGCTGAGGCCTACATGCACCTTCGGTGCTTGGCCCCACACTGCTGCTTGCAGCTATACTTTACATTGTTTTTGAAGGCTCTTATGCAGATGTTTGGATTTATACTATAACTTCTTTAGTTTTTATCATTCCTTAACGGTGCACTGTGTAACATTTTTAGTGCTTGTCTCCATGGAAATGTTATTGCTTTAATCTCCAGTGTATATATATTATATATTATTCACAGAAAAAAAGTATTTTTACTTTTGAGCAAACCCCTTTAATGAATAAACACTAGATGGACATGTATAGTGCCATACATAAAACATTCCAAGCAAAGCAATAACATCTCCATGGAGACAAGCAAGTGGCGAACCTTCCACCACATAGGTTGCACAGTGCACCTTTAACAGTTTCCTCACAAGTGTCATGTGATATTGCTGTGTCATATCTATTTTGCTGATTTAAACAGATTTTAACATTATTTTGTCCTATTTGGAGCAGTAGGATGACAGCACCATCCCCCAGGTATGAGAGAGATGATATGCCCCTTATCCTGATTCACAGTCTGGTGGGTACGTTTCCGGATCTCGATGGCCTCCTAAATCTAACTATGGTAGTTGTTGCTTTCTGTGCCTATGACCTTAGCAATATCTTAATCCATGAGATGGTTTTCCCTCTTGAGGTTGCCTGATCAGCCAGACCCTACATTCTGTTCGAATCCAGAAGAGTCTGGACCATAGACCGTGAAAAACCTCAGTCCAAACTTGAGACGATCCAACCACAGCTGCTAGTTTGTAGCACGAGTGTCTCAAATGCAGAAGGCCTCTACTCTAGAACTGTCATAGTATTCAAAACAAAGTATATCACTTCTTTTACCTGAGATAAGTAATTGTTTGGTGCTTTTATTGTTGATTCCGGAAAAAAACTGCACTGTTTCTCAGTCCTTTATGTAGTAGAGACAGGATATGGCTCCAGATCCACTTTTTTCAAAGCGTGTGGTTCTGGCTGGTAAATCTTGCAGTTAAATCTGATATTGTGGACTTAAGCTGTTCCTGTTGGAGGTAGCGCTTAGTGGTGCATGACTTTGTTTTGTAATCTTTGGGAAATTTAGAAAAAGAAAAGTTACATAGTGCATCTTTAACAATGTTTTTTTTTTAATCTATTTCAAATATGTATAACTGTTTTCTTGTTTGATTTTTCAAATGATTTAGTTTTATTGAAGTGTTTAATTGAAGTATTGCGTGAGATGCCTTCCACCCCTGTCTTTAATCGTATTAAATCCCTCCTAACTTATCTGCTCTTCTTCTTTGGCTCTGGCCTCACGAGCTCAGACCACCAACCTCTCATCTCTTGGAACAGCAGAGACCAAAGCACGCCGAGCTGGTGGTACTTTGTCTGTGGATCTAGATCTTCTCGATGGAGTGTAGAGATAGTGACATGAAAGTGCCCTGTCATCGGCTTTTTTCTTCTGCCCCTTTTGTACATCTTACGACAGTACGATGTGCACCTATTCATCATGCAGAGAGTAAGATTTGGTTTAAATGATGAAAACAAACTTCAATGGTTTTTTCCCTATCTCTTGTTGCCACATCTGTATCTGTGGTTCTTTGCAGACTGTCAAAACACAGACTACCAAAAGTGATTTACATGCGTGCAATGGCTAATAGATTTGAATATAAACATGAAGAGGAAAAAATATTGAATTGTGATTTTTCAAAGAATCATTGCTATTCTGTCCAAAGTTCACATTCTAAACATGTCTACAAAAATTAAGATATGTACTATATGTAAATATGTACTAATACAAGAATCATTTCAGAACATGTTTGCACAGATCTAAACTTCTAAAAGTTAGCAGCTTTTACACAGAATAAGACAGTACATTTTGTGGTCTATGTAGGAAATTATGTAATGCTAAATGTGGAATATGTAACTTTTATATTGGTGGGGGGCCACCTGCTTGTCTCCATGGAGATGTTATTGTGTTGCCTGGACTGTTTCATAGTGTCATTGAATTAAATATTTGTACCTAGCATTTATTCAGAATCAGGAAGATTTTTCTTGCCATTGTCAAGTGAACAGAGTTCACAAAACTAGGAACTTGTCTCGGTGATAAGAACATAAAAGACTAAATAATATAATAGTACTAACTAGAGTATAGACACTAAATAATAATAATAACTAAAATATAGCTATAATATAATAAAAAATAATAAACAATCTAAATAACAAAAAGGATCAGAGGAGCAGCATCAGAACAGTAGTGCAAATATGACGTAATTAAAGTGCCTGGTGATATAAAGTGTCCAGCTTTGTGCAGATGTTCTGAATTGTTCATGAGTCCAACAGCAGAGGGAAAGAAACTGTTCTTGTGACGGGAGGTTCTGGTCCTGATGGACCGTAGCCTCCTACCAGAGGGAAGTGGCTCAAATAGTCCATGTCCAGGGTGAGAAGTGTCAGCTGCTCTCCGGCCTGCTCGCCCCCGAGTCCTGGAGACGTACAGGTCCTGGAGACGTACAGGTCCTGGAGAGATGGAAGGCTGCAGCCAAACACCTTCTCGGCAGAGAATGCGCTGCAGTCTCTGTTTGTCCCTGACAGTGGCTCCAGCACCACACAGTGATGGAGGAGGTGAGGATGGACTCAATTATGGCCGTGTAGAACTGCACCATCATCTGGACTGGCAGCTTGGCTTTTCTTAGCTGCCGCAGGAAGTACAACCTCTGCTGGGCCTTCTGGATGAGGGAGTTGATGGTCGGCTCCCACCTGAGGTCCTGTGTGATGCAGGTGCCCAGGAACCGGAAGGAGTCCACTGTGGTGATGGGGGAGTCTGTCAGGGAGAGAGGAGGCAGGAGGGCTCTGACTTTCCTGAAGTCCATGATCATCTCCACTGTCTTCTGGGTATTGAGATCCAGGTTGTTGCTGCTGCACCAGGACACCAGCCGGTCCACCTCCCTCCTGTAGGCAGACTCATCACCATCAGAGATGAGCCCGATGAGGGTGGTGTCATCCGCAAACTTAACCAGTTTGACGGAGTCGTGGCCGGAGGTGCAGCAGTTTGTGTACAGGGAGAAGAGCAGAGGAGAAAGTACACAGCCCTGTTATTTAATTAAAGGTATTTTTTATTGCCAACAATGCCTTGAAAAACATTCATTCTTACTATCAGCCGTATCACCTCAGACATGGCCTATAACTTGGCCTGGTAGCATCACCAGCTTGTCTCCATGGAGATAGAGCAGTTTAATGCCATACTGTGGGCAATTCAAGCAACAGAGTCACATCTCCATGGAGACAAGACAGGCCCTACTTCAGAAAAGTGTCATTTTGCCCCATAAGAGGTGGACTAGCTGAAATATTTAAGACAGTCCAGCTCATTTTGCGATTCTATCTTGCTCCAACATCATCAGAGAATGGCATTATTGAAAGAAGACATAGTAATAGCAATAGCATATTTTTGGTATTGTTAGTCACAGGACACCCTCTTTTCACTCCACTATCGCCACCTCCTCTTCTAGCTGAACAGTTGACAGGTTTTTGTTGACACAGAAGGCTCAGACCAGTGTGTAACGTAGTTCGTAATGTAGTTCATCCCATATTTAGACGCCAATGCCTCTGTGATTAGATGCTGCGTATTCTGGGTCAGACCAAAGGAGCGAGGAGGTCCCTTTAAAAATAAACATTAACCTGGAGCTGTGTTAGTGCCAGCGGTAAAACACACCTCAGTGACAGCATAAACCCCCCTTCAGGCCTGGGATTGAGAGACTATTGTGATGGGTTACACAGGTGAGGTGAGTGGAGAGAATGGGCTGCTTTCACCTCCTGTGTGCAGCTGACAGCCTGAATCTGGGGGCTAAGTATCACCCTGAGAGACGACTTCCCTGCGCTTTGATCTAGGGACACATATACTTTTAAAGGTGCAGTTTGTAACTTTTCTGGAGGAGGTCCGCAGCCTGTTTGTCTCCATGGAGATGTTATTGCTTTGCATAAAATTTTCCACAGTATGGCATTAAACCAATCTGTCTCGCATTTATTCAACTACAGGTGTTAATTATTGCTGAAAAAATATCTTGCATTAAAACAGGTCCAGTCAGGTCACCTCTCCACAAATTTTGGTTGTGGTTGACTGGGCAAGTAATTGAGGGAAATCATTTAAAATCAAACACAGACTTGATTTTGTTGACCTCTTTTATTTGCCTCATTTTGTATTGGTGTTTGTATTGTATTTTTCTATTGTATGTTTCTGCATTTTATCCTTTTTTATTGGTTTGAATATTTTTAATCTGTAAAGCATCTTGTGAGCTGATCTCTGTGAAAGGCGTTCCATAAATACTGTAAATGTTACTTGTTCATAAACTATTTCCAATCACAGCAGCTACATAATTAAAAAAAAAGCTTGTGCATGCATAAAGAGATGTAAAATACAACACAGAGGTGCAGTTAAAATAAATATAGAAAAAGCTAACAAACTGGAAATCTCTCTCTTCTCCAATACTTAAACTTAATCTGCAAAATGAGACTTTGTTGCTCATTGTATTATCAAAAACGTATCTTATGTCACCATAGTCTTAACAAAATCTATGGGAAACACTGAAATTAGTGGTACCTTAGATCATGAATGATCTTGGATCTGCTCATTATTAAGTTATTGGTTACTTGGTGCCATTAAATAATTAAATCCATAAAATGTACTAAAATATTCTCTGTTGTAGGCAAATGTGAAAGACTTGCTGTTTCATAATATGTCTTTGACCATCCACCTTGCTCTGATCGTTGATAAAGTCTGGATCAAGTTTAAACAAACCCGGGTCAGCAAAGGACAGCGACCAAATGAACCGGACCAGCCAAAGAGGTGAGCCAAATCACATTTTTTATCACGGTGAAATAAATAGTAGCGCACTGACCTTAAATTTCAAAGGGGTAATATTTAGTAAGAGTGATACCTGAGGATCAAACAGTAAATACTCTGCTCCAGGTTGTGATGTCCTGTGGTAATACAGGAAGTGTTCCACTGTGTTTATAAACTCCATACACCTCCACTAGAATCATTTGGATAATTTCAGCCCTGGAATTGCCAACTTCTTGATGCTTTTATATGGCGCCTTAATGGCTCCCCAACACTGCAAACGAATCCCTCTTCAAAATCAAAACTCAGTGCATGAGAAAGCCTCTTGAACACAGCCAGAGCCAAAAACATCCCTCTCAAACACTCCATTATGGGCGTTGTTGCTTGAACAAAATGAGGAGGACAGAGACAGGCCAGTGCAGCAGGCGGGCCGTGGCCAAACTCTCCCCTCCCTCCTCTTCAGCAGCGCGATGCACGCCAGCTCCACTTCTGCGTTTATGCACAGAGGAAGATATGAGACAATTTCCATTGCAAAAAAAAACACATTTCCACAGAAAATAAAATTAAACAACTGCTGTTTCAGAGGTTCGGAGGCTCAGATAAAGGACTTCCGAGCCTGGAAACACTCTCACGTGCCTCCAGGCAAATAAAAAAAATGCATCTCGCATTGCGTAGCTAGTTTGCGGTCCAAACTCTATGGCCATGAGTTCTATAGACGCTGGGTAGAAATCCAGATGGGGGTAGACCTGCATTTGCATTTTTTCTTGAATATGACGTCAGAAACTTCCCTTGTTCAGAATCGCCCATTTGGGCTGTCTTTTCAAACGAGGAAAAGGATCGCAAATGCTCAGTTTACACATTTTGTAACTTTTAGCCATGGGGGGGTAAACAGGGTAGGGGAGCTCACATTAACGTGAAAACCTCAGAAAGTGAAAATTTCATGCCATGGGACCTTTAACAAAAGGCAAATGGTAGCTGAAAACTACCTGAAAACTACCACTACATGACATCACAAGGTGGAAGAGAGCACTTTGAGCTTTGGAGATGTAGACAGACTAATAATAAAGGGTTACTCAAACATATGTGAATGAAACAAAACACAACTCCAGGTATATTTTTGATGAGGTAACACCATTATTATATGGCTTAAAACTCACAGATATCTGAGCAAACCTTTTGTTCTAGTGTCTTTGCCATGATTTTAATGCCCACCGGAGCAGACCACATGGACCTCTTCTCGATCAGCGTAGTGGAAATGAACTTGGGAAACTCTAGAAAGCTCGGATATGATATTTCCTGCATTTGTCAGCTGCTCTTGTCTTGGCCAGATCTTTCTGGTGATTAGTTACTGGGACGTGGAGAGGTATGCCGGCCTCCGACCTGCACCTCAGTGTCCAACATGCACTAATGTATGTCCTTGTTAGACTGGGCAGTGAACCATAAGGGCAACAGAGCCATTTTAGGGACCATTTCAGACATAAGGCATGTATCATACACAGTATTATTTTCAAGTAAGCCAAAACTAAAGAGAGAAGGTTTATTCTGTTATGAAGTGTGCTGGTGACTGTAGGAGCATATATCTAATTATCTAATGCTGAAAGGAAATGGCTATAACACCATTATTTATTTCATGATTTGGCCCATGGACTCTATTTGACATTGTGCTAGGGGAATAAAATGGATGTAATGAGTGAAGAGAGATATTCAGCACATTTTCAGAGTTAGGAATTGAGCCTTGTATGTGTGCTGTGAGTTAACCCACAGGCCATCCAAGCTTAGACATTCCATTTAAGTTATGACAGTTAATCACAATTTTGTCTCACATCCTTAAAGGTCCCATGGCATGAAATTTTCACTTTCTGAGGTTTTTGAACGTTAATGTGAGCTTCCCTACCCTGTTTAGCCCCCCCCCCCCCCATGGCTAAAAGTTGTGAAATGTCTAAACTGAGCATTTGCGATCCTTTTCTGTGTTAGAAAAAAACACAGCTCAAACGGGCGATTCTGAACAAGGAAACTATGTTACGTCACATCGAAAAATGCAGCTCCACCCCCGTCTGGATGTCTACCCACCGTCTCTGTAAATCACGCCCAGAGAGTTTGGACCGCGAATGAGCTACGCAATGCAAAATGCGTTTTTTTATTTGCCTGGAGGCACGTGCGAGTGTTTCTAGGCTCCGAAGTCCTTTACCCGACCCTCTGGACCTCTGAAACAGCAGTGGTTTAATTTTATTTTCTGTGAAAATGTGTTTATTTCATTGAAAAGCCTCTCCTTTCTTCCTCCGCTCTTAAAACACGGAAGTGTGGCCAGCACACAGCGCAGCGCTAAAACAAGGAACCAGCGGCGTATTTGCCCCCCCCCCACCCGCTCCTCTAACCTATCTCTATCCTTCTCATTTGCATTCAAGCAACAAGGCCCAGAACGAGTTGTTCAGAGAGATTTTCTGACTGACTGTGTACATGTGTCTTTCTCATGCACTGAGTGTTGATTTTGAAGAAGGATTCATTTACAGTATTAGGGAACCATTAAGGAGCCATATAAAAGCATCAACAAGTACCATGTCATGGGACCTTTAAGTGATCTTAGACTATGAGCAGAAACGGGCCAAAGGGCACTTATATTTAGCTTTCTCTTATCTTGTATAATAAATAACAAATTGTCTAATATAATATTTTCACTTTCCAGTATGCCTGCATGATTAATCGCAGTCAAATCAAAATCACAACTTGAATGGTCGCAATTGTTCTGAAATGCATGGGCTTCTTGTATTTATTTCTTTATTTACTTAGAACAAGGATAGTGCATATTGACCAACAATACAACTGCATAAGATGACCAGAATTGTATTAGATTGTCAGTTCATAGTTAAATCTTCTCCCAAATGTTAAAGGTGCATTGTGTACCTTTTCTCATGGATGGTATATCAAATGCTTTTCTGCATGTATAAGTTATTGCTTTGTCTAGAATGTTTCACAGTGTGGTATTAAACCTTTCTATCATCATAGAGACCAAAACAGAAGTTACATGTTAGATTTGTGGAGAGGTGACCCCGCTCACAGTACTGTCAGTCAATCTAAGGTAGAGGTGCTTAATGTCATATTGTGGACCAGGCAATAAAAACAATCAGTGACAGACCCCCAAGGATAAAGTTACACCTATAGTGCACCTTTAACATCTTTCACTCACACCATTGAGCAACAGTAGCCATCTCCAGACTTGCTTCTACTCCTCTTCCAGATTTCCCTTCCAAATGTTTGAAATATCTGAATGCTTTTTAAATTCCTGCCGTCTTACCTCACACTTCCATTGTTCTGCCTCTGCTCTGTTGTGTGCACGGTGCTGTGTTTGATAGGTGGGTCTTGGCAGAGCTAAACTCGTCAGTGGTGGAGCTTGAGGCCAGGGGATTTCCTCCTTCCTCACGCTCGGAGTTATTGCTGTGGAGGAGGATTGAAACAGCAGCGTTTGAAGTTCAACACAGACATAGAGCAGAGCTGTAACTGAGGGCTCTGGGAAAATGGGGCAAAGAAATCAATCAGAGGGGCAAAACTACTAGTAAAAGGGCAGCAACAAATAATGAGATGTCCTATATTATGCAAAATTGACTCTTGTGAGCTTTAAGCCATGTTAGAATACTGCTACCTCCTCCAGAACATACCTGGAGTTGTGTTTTGTGTCATTCACACATGTTTGAGCGATCCTTTATTTTAAGTTTGTCTAAATGTCCAAAACTCAAAATGCTCTGTTCCACCTTGTGATGTCATGAAGCATTGGTTTTCAAATTAACAGCTACCTTTTGCCTTTTGTTCCAAATTGTTATCCAAATTATTCTAGTGAAGGTGTGTGGAATTTAAAAACACAGTTGAGCACTTGTATTACCACATGACATCACAAGGTGGAACAAAGTTATTTCCATTTCCATTTTTTTTCCCCTGAGAAGAACTCAGCCTAAATGGGGGTTTGTGTGTTGAAGGGATAGTGCGTTTTGTTTTATGTGAATCTGTATGGGTTCCCCTCTAACAGTGTCGTGCATTAACACGGGCTTACCGCTGACCGCATCGTCTCAGCCCGGTTCTGCTGTGGTTCTGGAGCTCATGGAAGTAGGTCCGGTAAGTTCGCGGGGACATTTAATAAAGCTTGTTTTTTTTTCCTCAAAACATTTGTCCAAAAAGTGATATAGTTCCGTCACAAACAGTTGAGCAGCCTAATTCGCTTGGTGCTATTTTCTGTCGACTCATATCACTGCACGCCTATTACTGTTATTAGACTGTTTACAAGTGAAGAGGCTAATAATAAGTTAAAGGTCCCCACGAACTTACCGGGCCTACTTCTGTGAGCTCCAGAACCGGAGCAGAACCGGGCTCAGATGACGCGGTCTGCGGTAAGCCAGTGTTAATGCACGACACTGATAGAGGGGAACCCATACAGATTCACTATCCCTTTAAACATGTGTGAATGAAACAAAACACAACTCTAGGTACTGTATGTTTGTGATTAGGACTTTATAGATCAGAAAATGACTTAACATAGGCCCTTTAATGGTACTGGCTCTGGGCAAATGAGGCATCAATCAGGCAAATCAGGCAAAATAAATCAACCTTATTAATAAAAGAGTTACAACACATAATTAAATATCCATTAATTACTTGTATGACTAATATTTCTATTGTGCTTTGGAATCATGATAAGCTTCTCAAAGCACTAGAGCCACAGCTGCCTTGGATTATACTGACCTGCTGCCCCATTAGGTTTGATCACTAGATCAATAAAGGTCACAATGACAATTTTGCACTAGCTTGATTACTTTGCAAATAATTGAATTTGTTTATTTTTTGTTGACTGTTCATTTTATTTGCTTGAAGCTGTCCATTTTTCCCCCCAAAGGATATTTTCCATCCAATCCACACATTTCTTGTATGTGACTTGAGATGTGAGACGCTCCCCTTTGAGTGGGAGCAGCAGCTCTACTCTGAGTCTCCTAATAGAGATGGCTTTGGTCATATGGTTATTATTATGATTATGATTATTATTATTATCATTGCAGTTGTGGACCCATTGATTTCTGTGAAGTGTTTTTTGGCTCAAACCTTTGTGTTCTCTAGAAGGACGAGTGGAGGCCTGTTCACGTTTAGCTCCTGATTTATAAATGTGTGTCTGGCTCAGTGCACTGGATTAATGCTCTGAATGTTAAAGCCAGGGTAAAGTCTGTCTGTTGAAATAATGTCAAACACTATGTTTAACACCTAATGCAGATTTTAAATGTTGATTTAGGGATCAGTCAAGATCTGCAGGGCAGTTATGTACACTAGTTCAACTGAAAAAAGTTTGAACATTGTACTATTCTACATTGTTTTTGGAGAAATATTTCAATCTATTATAACTTGTTGCACCCACAGTAAAATGGTTGTATAGAAAGTTTGTTTCTGGTGAAGGGTATGCCACCTGTTTGTCTCCACTGTGATGGCATTATTTACCTAGAATATTCCACAGGATGGCATTAACCAGTGCTTCTCAATTATTTTCTATGACGCCCCCCCTAGGAAAAAGAAAAAATGTCACGCCCCCCTCCCTGCGCACGACTATTAATAGTATTATTTGTCTAGAAAATTATTAGTGCACCTCTGCATAACAATGTATCCTTTTATTAACATTAAAAACAAAAAAGAAAGAAACTTCCAACAAACACTGCACTCTTTTTTTGCACTGAGGACTCAAATATTAATGTGCTTTTAATGCAGCTTTGTGCACATTTGTTTACGTTTTACAGAAATGAAACTTAAAAACCACATGGTCCATTTGCATAAACTCAAAGCTCAGTGGAATATACGTGTTTTTTCTGTGACAGAGGATGTTCTGCTGATGGCAAGTCTGTTCTGTGCGTATATCGCGTATTTAAGGTCGCCGAACCCTGCCCCAGAGCGACAACGAGAGCGCTACTGCCAACTACTGTTGTTGATGTGCAATTACACTTTCGTTCTAGTACAGTATGGCAAAAAAGCATGTTTCCCAGGGTCACACGCGCCCCCCCTGGCATCACACCGCGCCCCCCCAGGGGGGCCCGCCCCACTATTTGAGAAGCACTGTATTAAACTAACCTGGCTCTCACCTGACTGATATGTATAGCCCTCTGAATAGGGCTCTACATATCAGTCTGGGATGGCTCTTGACGTAATTTTGGTCAAAGTGTCACATCAGCAGAACAAGCAGAAAAATCAGACTATATTTAAATCCAGTTGAGAGTTCAAAGTTCAAGTTCAAAGTCAGCTTTATTGTCAATTCTCCCATATGTGTTCAACATACAGTGAATCGAAATTTCGTTTCTCTCTGGCCAAGTGCAAAAAGACAGTGTACAGAATACAACATGAAGACAAAACACAACATGTCTTCAGAGAAAAGCATGTGTGTCTAAAAATGCACAAAGCGCTTCCCTCTACACATTTTTCAAAAACAAAACCTGTATTTTTTGTATGTCTGTCGCTGCAAAACCGTTTTGGTTTGTTCGGCGCTGGCTTCTGCCCAAACCACACTGCTGCCCTGTGATTGGCCCCACACCACTAGAGACTGACCAATCACATGCAAACAATTCACCCGGAGCTAAACAAGATTCTCAAGAGTTTGTAAAGCACATTTTCAAATGTTTTTGAGCAATATAAACATCCACAATGAAATGTATTCTATATAGTTGCGTTGAATGCGATACTGTGGAACATTGCCACTCTGTGATAGCTTTTTTTGGCTCAACACAGGAATCCTACTTTTCCCCTAGTTGCAGATACACAAGCCCAAACCCTGTTGCAGCAGTTTTTCTTTGTATGTGACATCATTGTTGAAATCGCAGCTTTTCTTTAATCCCAAATTTGTTCTTCTCTTTGATGTTTGTAGTGAATCATGGCAGTGAGTCCTAACCCCACACGGGGGTGGGATTAACAAGTCAATCAAACCTGGAAAAGTTTTCTTAAGTGTCTTTGCCTTTTACCTAGAATGTAGACGTTGCTGTTTTGACTGAGAAAATACCAAACAGCTTCTCATTTTAGCTCAGATTTTTTGGCTAAAGTCTGTGATAATTAGCTGTATTCTCCAGGTTTTGGATGCTCGCCAAAGCCTATGTGCAACCACGGGGTACAAACTCACAGTAATGGGCAATAGGCATGCACTGCTTAACACTGAATTCTTTTCACATATCAGTTTTCTTTCTAAAGCCTGTCTTTTTCTCTGGTCCGACCCCACGTTTTGTTATTCTACGTGGAGCTGCAGGTGTGAAAGGGTGAGGCCAGTGGAAAAACAGTAGATTTTTTTTCTCAAACTTGTCATGAAGGAATCCGCCGAGTGACCTGTGCATTGAGCCACACAAAGACAAATGGGTTTGCAATTTTCTGCACGACTTAAGAGCAACAAAGCTGGACATTTCCACTTTGGTGCAGTCTTCCTCCATGACCCCTCTGCTCTACCTGCTCCACGCAACAAGATCATAATGAATACCAGGGGAGGAAATTAGTTTAGGTGAAATCCTGGCCACACAGAGGTTGGTTAAAAAGTCAAAGTAGATTGTCTTGTAAATGCAACCAAATTATATGGATAAAGGAACTTTTTTTAAATTAATAAATGTTGCAAATTGTCCTAAAGTGCACTCTGTAACTTTGGTTAACTCTGGTTTAGAGACTGTGTCTTCATGAAGGTCTATAGTGTTCCAAAATATGGCACTAAACATATTTGCATTACAGAAATTCAGTCTTTTTTTTATTGCAAAAAAACAAGCATTCTTGCTGTGAGTGGGGTCACTTCTTCAGATATGACCTGTACAGTAACCTGCGTGTCTCTATGCAGATAGACTGTGGAACATTCCAGACAAAGTACTAACTTCTCCATGGAGACGAGACATTTTCTCCATGGACATGTGCCTAGAATGTTCCACAGTATGGCCATAAATTTATGAGTCTCCATGGAGACTTAGAAGCCAAATTACAGATTATATTTGTGGAGGGGCGACACCACTCACAGTAAGAATTCGTTTTTAGGATATTTCTGAGCAATAAATAACTCCTGTAGCTGAATAAATGCAAGAAAAAATAGTTTAATGCCATACTGTGGACAATTTTAAATTACAATGCTCTGTTATTTTGCTAACTGTGACCATTTAAATTGGAATGCCAATCTATAATGATACAATTTCAGCTCCCCTGTGCTATATTCCCACATTTAAAACTACATTGGTACACTGTTATTCAAGTCCCTTTAGTCAAATAAAACACCATCCGTCACCACTGCAGCCAAAGACACTTCTTCACTGTTTTGATGTGAGTTGGAACCAGACAGTACCACGATTCTCTGCTCTTCTTTTTGTTCCTAAACTCTAAACATCACTAACGTCTCCATAGTGACCCAAACAGAGGCGCATATTTTCCACCAAGCCTGACAGCTCCGACGGGCACTGTCAGAGGATCAGGGACACCGCAGTAATTGCCACCTACTGAAAATATGCCACAAAATCCCATTTGCTTTGGCACAAAAGTAGTTTATATTAGTGTGACATATTTTCAATGCAACAGGTGTGGAAAAAGAGCAAATATTACACTATTTTCTGATCTTTGTTATAATGTTTCCTCATCAAAAATCTATCTGGAGTTGTGTTTTGTTTTAGTCACACATTCTAAACACAACGACCTGAGTTCTTCTCTCAAACAGAAAATATTCTGTTCCACCTTGGTGATGTCATGTCATGATACAAGATGTGCTCCACTGTGTATTTAAACTCCATACACCTTCACTACAATCATTTAGAACATTTCAGACCTGGAATTGCCCATCTCTACTGAACTAAGGTAAAAGATAACTGACAACCACTACATGACATCACAACGTGGAACAGGGCATTTTGAATGTTGGCAATGAAGACGAATAAAGGATTACTCAATCATGAAAGAATGAAACCAAACATAACTTTAGGTATGTTTTCCATGAAGTAACAACATTCTAAACATGGCTAAAACCTCACAAGAATCAATTTTGTGTAATATAAGCCCTTTAACCTCCCATTGCCTTATAAAAATCTTCTCATCACAATATACAACAGCTATTAATACAAAAGTGAATTTCTAACTGTTTTTGCTTATACAGGGATGGACGTCTTCTTTTGGAACCAGCCTTCACTGGATGTACAGCTACACAGATATGAATACAAATATGAATTTCTAACATTGTTTTTACTTATGTCTATTATATGTCATCCCTGTATATGTGTTTGGAAGCACCCCGCTCTGGTATGTGCATCTCCTCATCGGCCTGTGTTCCTTTATCTTATATTTCTGCTGTCTACTGGACTTGATCAAATCCCCAAAATATCAAGTGGATAACGCTATACTTACACTTCAGGCCTAATCCATATAAACACATGTGCAGGTCTTAATTTGTGCCCACAGCCATCACTAAGGAGTCTACAAACAAGAACCAGCCTCAAATCAACAGGTACAGGATTGTGCAGACGCCTGTCCAGAGCAAACACACACACACGTCCAACAGGTGAGTCCAAGCCCCGCCCACCGGCTTTTACAAATATACAAATTATATGCCATGATAACTGGGGACAGGCCTCTTCCCAGAACACAAAATAATGGTCATACAGCTCATGGACTGTGGAAACGTAGTGTAAAGGGGAAATATAATGTAAAATTGAGCTTTTAACCAAGGTGTTTCCTCATCTTAAACATACACAGAATTGTATTTCGATTGTATTTTAATGTTGCACCTACCCCCACCCTCCACCCTCCACCCACTTTTCTATAGACTAGACCCTGGGTCATATATTTAGGGTTCAAATGGCACTGACATGTATTTTTAACAATAAAAACACAAAATCCATTGCTTGTAGTGATAGTTCCAATATATTGTTACAGTATATAGTGAAATGCCAAGCGATGGAGATTCTCAAATCTGTAGTTTTGAACAAGAAGTCAATTAATCAGTTTATATTACTAATACTAAATACCAGAAAATGCTTTATAAATCTACTTTAGAGGACCGCCTATATTACGCTTGACTGTTGAGAGCTGTTGTTATAATGTGGTTACCTCATCCAAAACATACCTGGAGTTGTGTTATTTCATTCACATGTTTGTGTGAATGAAACATCCCCAAATCTCTAAATTCTTTGTTCCACCTTGTGATGTCACGTAGTGGTAGTTTGTAAGTTAAAGGGATATGCCACCCCCAGGTCAAACTTGGGCATCTCCCCACAGTCCAGAGACTAAAATAAGTGGTGGAAAGCGTTTTTCTGGTGACCCAGCCATTGTCCGAGTCTGTCGCCACTGACCGCCGCGGTATCTGCTGCTCCTCCGCGTTAGACTGGAGTCTAACGGCGCCAGAGAAAATTTTCGGCCAAAAGGAATTAATTTGCTCAATGCTTTTCCCAATTACTTTGTGTGTAGTGCGCATTCATATCGAGTGCAAATAAATGTGCAAATCAACACGGAGAGCTTGTCTTGGTCATTTTGGGTGGGAACTATTTTCCAGTGCGGAAAAACACAGACGAAGCACACACCACGCTGACGGGGGAATCCCTGTTACGCACCAGGTTGGCAGTTCCCCTGTTACGCAGCGTGATGTGTAACGCGGAGTAGCTGCAGATACCGCGGCGGTCAGTGCTGACAGACCTGGACAATGGCTGGGTGACCAGGAAAACACTTTCCACCACTTATTTTAGTCTCTGGACTGTGGGGAGATGCCCAAGTTTGACCTGGGGGTGGCATATCCCTTTAAGAGCTACCTTTTACATTTTGTTAGTAGAGATCGGCAATTCCAGGGCTGAAATCATCCAGATGATTTCAGTGAAGGTGTACAGAGTTTATAAACACAGTGGAGCACTTCCTGTATTACCACATGACATCACAAGGTGGAACAGAGTATTTTTTGTTAGAGAGAAGAACTCAGCCTAAATATGCAGGTTTGTGTGTTAAATGTGTGAATGGAACAAAACACAACTCCAGATGACAAAACAACATTATAACAGATCAGAAAATAGTGTACTATGGGCCCTTTAACCTTCTTATGACCCACTTGTGGCCCCTGAACCTCAAACAGGGCAAACCCTGGTCTACAGTAGATAACAGTCCCAACAAAGACGTCTATTTCCAGGCTAGTTTTGCCGACTCATATCCTGTAGAAGACACCTGCTCTGGGGCGCAGAGAGACACACAGAGGATCACACACTCACACACCTGTCCTTCCTCCGAGCCTGGGGCGATGAAAGTGGGACCAGCGGCTCCAGACGAGGACTTTAAGTGTTTTTGGAGAGGACCACCTGTGCGGGGCGGAGAGCGGCGCACAAAGGGGTCTGTCTCAGGGCCAAGTCCAATCCAAAACATCGGTTTAGCAAGTGCCAGGGAGCGCTTAGGGGAGTCAGGTATCACAGGAAGTCCACTGGGTTTAAGGAAAGGCTTTGAAATGTCAGGAGAAGGGCCACAAGGGTTAGTCCCAATGTAGAAGACAGTGTTTGGTGAAATTTTCAGTTGAATGAGTTCGGTGACTTATTTCCTGTACTAGATAGTTGTTTCCACACCAGACTGATAGAGTGGAAAAAGTGTCTTGTTCAAGAACACAACAGTAGAAAAGAAAGTTTTTTTATTTTGGTACCTAGATCAGCATTCCTACTGTTATTGCAGTAGTGAGTGACAGTTGTATCTGTAGCAGCGGGCAGATTATTCAATAATTATTACGTGTTCAGGATGCAAAGAGTAGCATTTCTGTTGAGTAGAACTGGTTTCACCTAATCAAGATTTAGTTCTGGTTTAGTCTTGGTTTAATCAAGATTTTGTCCCAGATTAGTCAGTTCTGGTTAGACCAAGTACTAAATACTAAATACATACTCTTAATATTTATTTACTTAGTCTACTCAGTATTTTGTTGTGGTTTAGTTCCTGGTTTAGTTTGGGCTTCATTTTAAAGGTCCTATATTACATGTTAGAATGTCGTACCCCTGGTTCAGACCTCGTGCTGATTGTTGTTTATTTTTGGTCTTGTGATTTAGTTCTAGTTTAGTCCTGGTTTAGTCCTGGTTTAGCCGTGGACATTGGTTTTCCCCATGTACGTGTTGCTTCTCTCTTGTTTTACGTCCCGTCAGCTCTTTAAAGTGTGCGTGCAATAATGTGTTTGCTCTGTGTTCCATGTAACTGTGTGTGGAGCAGATTTAATCGATGACGGGGGCATGTGGACGAGGAGGTGTGCAGCAGCCGGAAAGTCCCATTTTATCAGACAGAAGAGAAGAAAGGAGAGAGGAGAGGGTGAGAGAGACAGAGAGAAAGAAGGAAAAATATAGAGTAATGAGAGAGGTAGAAAGGGAGGAGGATAACAAAGAGAGAGGGGGGAGCAGGAGAGACAGAGAAGAAGAGAAGGGCAAATAAAGAGGAATGAGAGGGAGGGAGGGAGGGAGGGAGGGAGGAGGGGATATAGAGGAAAATGACAGGAGTTGATGAGAGAGGTAGGAAGGGGGGAGACGGAGAGAAAGAAGGAGAGATACAGAGGACTGAGGGGGTGAATGTGATAGAGATAGGAAAGAGGGAAGAGAGAGAGGAGAGGGGTGAAGGGGAGATATAGAGGAATGGGAAGAATGAGATGGAAAGAGAAAAGTGGAGAAAGAGCAATGAAGGAGGGATAGAGTAAGAGTAAGGAGACAGGGGTGAGAAAAAGAAAGTTGGAGAAAGAGAAGAAAAAGGGAGGAAGAGAGGAGAGATGATAAATTGGATAGAGAGAGGAGTGAGGGAGAAAGAGATGGAAGAGGAGAGAGGAGAGAGGTGCAGATCCCTGTATCAGGACTGGAGTTAGTTATCGTCAGTTAATTGAAAAGAAATCAAAATGATTCCATCTATTTGTCTAGTGTGAAAGTGAAGAAGAAAAGGATTGAATAATATTAGAGAATCTCAGATGAAACAGTCTAACCATGTGCTTAGTGACACTTCTGTCTTCAACGAGATGTTGCTTTGCCTGGAATATTCCACTGTATGGCATTAAACTTGGGATGCATTTATTCAATGATAGGTGTTTTTATTGCTCAAAATATCTCTTGGAAAAACATTCAGAGTGCTGCCTGGCTGTCTCTATGGAGACACATTTACTGTGTAACATTCCAGGCAAAGCAATAAATAAATAAACCCTTATGAAGTGCACAATTCCACAGAACCACATATTTTTCATATGAATATTGTACTAATTAACCTGTGGAAGTCACTACTCCATAAGTGCAGAACTGAGCTTAAAGGTGCACTACCTACATTTTTGGTTGAGCGTCACCTGCTTGTTTCAATGCATATGTCATTG
This sequence comes from Paratrypauchen microcephalus, assembly GCA_036785185.1. Classification (NCBI taxonomy): domain Eukaryota; kingdom Metazoa; phylum Chordata; class Actinopteri; order Gobiiformes; family Gobiidae; genus Paratrypauchen; species Paratrypauchen microcephalus. Next base: position 4,993,206 of record JAVJIX010000070.1, read on the forward strand.
CTCTGCCTGTAATGTTCCACAGTATGACTTTAAACAGCTCTACTTTACATTTTTCTTCAATCATGTGGTTTTATAGCTCAGACTTGCCTCTCTGCAGATCTGACCTGTACTGTACCTTGGGCTGGTTTGGTCTGCCATGAAGATAGAAAGGTTTAATGCCACACTGTGAAACATTCCTGAGAAAGCAGTAACATCAAGTTACACAGTGCGCCTTTAAGTTCACCTCAAGACTCAAGTCTTGGTTCAAAACAAACCAAAGATGTTCCCACTTGTAAATACTGTGTGGATGTGAATGCGTAAACATGGAAGTACACTCTGGTAAATATGTGTTTAAAGAGCTTTTAAACTGTATTGAGAATTAGCCCCAACTATACCTCTGCATGTTCTGCCTGTGATGTATGACTGTCCCTGTCAAATAAATCAAAAGAAAAGTTACATAGTGAAACTTTAACACCAGTGCTCTAACTCTGTTCTATGTCTTTACTTTTATCCAGATTTGGGAGGTGCATGATGTGGAAAAGCAGACTGTACATGTCTGTATTGAATTCACTAGAAAACTACCCATTTCCCCCCAGGATTCAGGAGAAATTTTGTCTTAAAGAAAACATAAATCAAATCCTTAGTCGGTGGGATGTCTTGACCTCCTCGTCTTAAATTAAACAGACTTTTAAAACAAATGTTTAAACCCTAAAACCGTACAGAGATGTTAGTTACTTGATCCTTATCACACTGACCCCCTTTTCTTTTATTCATTATGTGAGATACTGGAGGTCAGATTTTACGTGGATCTGATCATGTCACCGTGAGACCTCCGTGTTTGGACATTTAAGACTTTGAAGTTTTATGCGTCCCCTTGTCCCTTAGCGCAATGGCATCCATAAAGAAAGACAACACGGAGCTCGTAAGCACGTTTATATGTTTAAACTATAAAGAGCAAAGGAAAAACATGAAGGGAATGTGGCTATGTCAAAGGTATCAGTGTTGGCTCTTAAAAGTGCACATAAAAATCTTGATAAACAAACAAAATGAACAGAGGGGGGGGGGTCCCAATGGTATACCAAGGTGTCATCTGAAACCTCTTCATGGAGATGTTACTGCTTTACCTGGAAGGTTCCACAGTATGGCATTAATCTTATCTTTCTCTCTCCATGGAGTCAAGTAGGTAACGCAACCAGGCCAAGTTACAAATCTCTGGAAATTGACCCTTCTTCACAGTGAGAATGCAGGTATTTATTTAGCAAGAACATACCTGTAAATGAATGAATGCTATATAGATAAGTTTAATGCCATACTGTGGAACATTCCAGGCAGAGAAATAACATGTCCATAGAGACAAGCAGGTAATAGAACCCCACCAGCAAAATTACATATTGCAACTTTAAAAGCAGACTAACTCAATGGAAATAAATGTAGGAATTCCCAAAACCCGAGGTCACCATAGTAATTTAGGAAAAGAACTACTCGATATTATAATGACTGAACTCCTTTTAGCCTGACAAACGTCTCAGAAACAAAGTTGTGGTTTATTAGAGAATTTATTTTCAACATTTTCTGAATCTTTAGACTGATTTTTGATTATAGCAACGTGTGTAATGTAACAGTGGTTGGATATAGGGTTCAGCAGTTTGTGGCTCTTGTCTGTATTGTTCTACAGTCATCCCTTTTGCTTCTTACTGAGATATCCCTTCTTAATCAGCCCATAGGTCACATGGCAATCCAATTCTGCAGCCTTTAAGCCAATCAACAGAGTAGAATCAAATATGTGTATCTTTTAACAGTAATCAGTGGATTTTTAAAATACAGATGTGGAACTGGCTTGTGAGCGCTGGATGTTCTAACGGGGATTCAGGGAGTGCAGCTTTTATTATATGGAGACTTTTGCAGACTTTCCCATTCAAAAGATATAATATTTTGCTTTAAATTGTTGATTGTTATGGCAACAGTCCAATTTTTTTTTTTTAAATCATTCTGAAACCCATAAATACAATCTTGTTCAATATAGTAATTTGCCGCCTGTTACTACCTCTGTATAAATGATCAAGTCTATATGGTCTTCCATCCATCCATCCATGTTCTTCCTCTTATCTGGGGCCGGGTCGCCGGGGCAACAGTCTAAGCAGGGACTCCCAGACCTCCTTCACCCCGGACACTTCCTCCAGCTCCTCCGGGGGGACCCCAAGGCGTTCCCAGGCCAGCCGGGAGACATAGTCCCTCCAGCGGGTCCTGGGTCTTCCCCGGGGCCTCCTCCCGGTGGGACATGCCCGGAACACCTCCCGAGGGAGGCGACCAGGAGGCATCCGGAATAGATGCCCGAGCCACCTCAGCTGCTCCTCTCCACGTGGAGAAGCAGCGGCTCTACTCCGAGCTCCTCCTGTGTGACTGAGCTCCTCACCCTATCTCTAAGGGAGCGCGGAGGAAACTCATTTCGGCCGCTTGTATCGGCGATCTCGTCCTTTCAGTCATTACCCAGAGCTCATGACCATAGGTGAGGGTAGGAACGTAGATTGACCGGTAAATTGAGAGCTTCGCCTTTCGGCTCAGCTCCCTCTTCACCACAACGGTCCGGTACAGCGACCGCATCACTGCCGACGCTGCACCGATCCACCTGTTGATCTTATGCTCCATCCTCCCCTCACTCGTGAACAAGACCCCGAGATACTTGAACTCCTCCACCTGAGGAGGACTCTCCACCACCCGGAGAGGGCGCCACCTTTTTCTGGTGGAGAACCATGGCCTCGGATTTGGAGGAGCTGATCCTCATCCCAGCCGCTTCACACTCGGCTGCAAACCGCCCCAGTGCACATTGGAGGTCCCAGTCTGATGAAGCCACCAGGACAACATCCGCAAAGAGCAGAAAAAAAATATCAATGTTATTTCTCCACTCAGGTGAATTCAAATGTGTTGGTGTTGTATTAAACCAAGTTCACTTCTGGTGCTAATTACAAAACAATCTTTGAAACTCTGAAAAAATGTATCAGTTCCAAATCTCGTGCCACAAGATCGCGCAGACATGAGGAAAATGATCTTGGAAAATTTTTCCTTTTTTCCTCACATTACGCACATTTTGTTACCTGGCCAGCCAAATGATATCTCTCTGTATTTCCTATACAGCGCGATACCATTTGGACACCCTCCATCCACTCTCGCTCCTCCGGTTCCAAACCGACTCCGCGATTCTGATTCGTTCAAAGATGGTGACGTCAGTGCACCCGCCTTTGCCCGCAAAGTCACTCTTAGGCAGCGGAAGTTCCGCCTCAGTTTTGAATCAAGATGGCGCAATCTCTGATTGGTTCACTTAGCTGTCTGTCTACGCGCAACCGCAGCGCATTCTGTGGATCAAGCGTTACCAGACTCACTCGCTGGTACAGCGATGAGTCATGGATTCTTCCAGGCAACACATTTTGTATTTGCCTTGGATAAAAAATGTTAACTTTGCTGAGTAACTCCTCTTGAGAAACTGTAATACCAAAAAGTAGTGCTAGAACAACAGCAAAAAACTGTGAAGCCAAAATTGTAAACTACAATGTGTTTATCAAAATTATATCAAAATGTCGTTTTATGGGCAGAATCTCATGACACATTTTGTCTCGTGAAAACTGTGTCTCATCCCATATCTAATTCCATAAATGTAGAAAATGTAGTTTTAGCACTGAAAACCTGTTGGCCTGATATTCCCCACAGTGACTGGAGGTTGTCCCGCTCCACTCTCAGTATCACTGCTGCATTGTTCTGTTTTACACCTGTAGGGAGGACTCGATTAAGGAATATCTCTGTGAGCAAATGATACTTTGCAGCTGATGCCATCAACATTCCCTGGGGGTGTGATGCTAACTGAAAGCACTGCCCTGTCTGAAGTTACTCTAAGTTAGACATAATCTGAGCTTTATTTAAAAAAAATTGACCTGAAAGAGCTGACTTAGTTGGAACTACTGTACAACAGGTGAGATGATCTGTGCTAAAACAAGTCCCTCATATAAAATGACAGTCAAAAGCTAGTGAGCATTAGCAAACAGTTTTTCAGTTTGTCACTCTCACCTTTTTGTTGAAAATCAATCACCTAAACAGGACCATGAACGCTTATATTGATCACAGACTCGAATTTTTTTGTGTTCAGACTTAATTAAAATATTTTTGGCAGTTTTTGCTAATGTGTACATTGCATCACCATGGTAACTGTTGAACATTCAGCTCAAAGATATACATGTGGACCCCCCAGCACGTTGTCACTGCAGTATCAATAGGAGCTGTTACTGTCACTACTCAAACTCATGTGTACAGTGCTTCAGTCTAGACAGTTTTCTATAATCAGTGTATCTCTAACTGTAAAAATATATTCTCAAATAAATAAATATATAACATAAATATATGTATGTAAAGTGAATAAATAATTTCTTTTTTACATGTTGCTTTTTTCTCGTCAAAGTCCAGCTGAAAAATAAGCAGGTTTCCTTCAGGCTCCTCATTCCCACATTCTAGGACCAGGACTGGGACTGGCTCACTTGTGCTTACGTCCTATAGGTCCATATCCACCCGGGTGGAGTTAGTGTTTCCTCATTTCTCTTTCATCTCCTCTTTGCACTGAAACAAGCGCACCGTCAACGCGAAGAGTATTTGGACGCTGTCTTCCTGACCTGTTGAGAGACGGACTTTTTGCATTCCTCCCAGGGGCCCCATTGGCTCTATCCCTTCGGCAGTAGCAGGGCATATCCTCCTTTAACTGCTACTGTCTTATTCCAAGTTGGGGTAGCTCATTTGTTTTGGTAACTCCTCAACAAAACTCCACGCCTTTTCAGCTATGTCCCAGAATATCCTTGTACAGTTCAGGAACACGGTCTGGGTCCACTGGCCTCGGTAAAAAGTGCGTGAATTTTTGGTGTCTTCGAGATTTTGTCCCATCTCGAGGTGTTCCATCTTTGTTTAGAGCCACAAAGTATCGTGTCCCTCTCTCTCCGTTTTTGTACAAATTGGAGGAATAAGTGTTGTACCAGTTCTCCTCAAACTGCTCCCGGAAAATACACTCCGGTGTGAGTTTTTCCTGAAAATGAAAAAAGAAAGTTAGTAGTGTCTTTTTTTCATAAAGGTGCATTGTGTAACTTTTCTGGTGGAGGGTCTGTCAAATGATTTTCTCCATGGAGATGTTATTGCTTTGGAATATTTCACAGCATGGTATTAAATGTTTCTATGGAGACCAAAGCAGACAAAGTTACAGGTCGGACCTGTGGAGAGGTGATCCTGTAAGTGAATACATGTAAAGTAGAGCTGTTTAATGTCATACTGTGGAACATTTCAGGCAGAGCAATGGCATATCCATAGAAACAAGCAGTTGATGGACCTCCAACCAAAAAGTTACATAGTGCACCTTTAACACTGTTCATTTTATGCACAGTAACAGTCCCAAAAACATTTATTATACAAGTACATCATTATAATTGTGTAATGTCTTATAGGATCCTGGGAGATGGAAGTGCCTGTAAAGAAACATCATTGAAAGTTTTAACTCATGTAGTGTTTTTTTTTTTTTTAACTGTCTCCATGGAGATGTTAGTGCTCCACTGTGTTTTTAAAGGGATATGCCACCCCCAGGTCAAACTTGGGCATCTCCCCACAGTCCAGAGACTAAAATAAGTGGTGGAAAGCGTTTTTCTGGTGACCCAGCCATTGTCCGAGTCTGTCGCCACTGACCGCCGCGGTATCTGCTGCTCCTCCGCCTTAGACTGGAGTCTAACGTCGCCAGAGAAAGATTTCGGCCAAAAGGAATTAATTTGCTCGATGCGTTTCCCAATTACTTTGTGTGTAGTGCGCATTCATATCGAGTGCAAATAAATGTGCAAATCAACACGGAGAGCTTGACTTGGTCATTTTGGGTGGGAACTATTTTTCAGTGCGGAAGAATACAGCCGAAGCACACACCACGCTGCCAGGGGAATCCCTGTTACGCACCAGGAAGGCAGTTCCCCTGTTACGCAGCGTGCTGTGTGCTTCGGCTCTGTTTTTCCGCACTGAAAAATAGTTCCACCACTTATTTTAGTCTCTGGACTGTGGGGAGATGCCCAAGTTTGACCTGGGGGTGGCATATCCCTTTAAGCCCCAAAAACAACTCCAAGTATGTTTTTTGATGAGGTAACAACATTATAACATGGCTTAAAGGGACAGTGTGTAGGATTCGTGGCGCATAGGTGGTTACTAGCTATTCCACTTCCTCTTTTGGCTATGGCAGACCTCGAGGGTCACCCGGACGCGACGTACCGCCGAGATCGCGCGTGCCCGCGCACGAACCGCGCACCGCTGTATACATAAAGCGCGGTCCCCCGTTCACTTTTTTTTTTCTTTTCGCATGAAAACACACAATCCCGATCATGATTCATGACAATCTACACATCAAATGAAACCTTACAGTCTCCTCTTTTTGACTATGCAATTCATTTCCCTGCAAAACAATCACTCCCCGAGCACATGGGGCTTTTATACGGAAAAGCACAAAACTTAGCTTACTTAGCTTACCTTTGAAGGCTCTGCACAGGTCAAACTCTGTATTTCATCATAAACTTGGTCTCAATCTGTCCATAAGGATCCAGCGAATAAAATCCAGTAAAACAATTTAGTCCAAAATACGTGTTGTATCCATTACGAGTGTGATACAGCAGCATGCTTCTTTACACAGGCTCCCCCCTTCCCCCCTCCCCTTCCCCTTCTCTCCTTCTGTCCTTCACTCCCAAACGCAGCGCGGCTAAGCAGCTGTTAGCAGGAGCCGAGGCGAAGGATGAGCCCAAATGTCCTTCTGTGGCTCTCGTATTCAAAATGGCTGCCTCTATATGGGGAAGATCCCCCTTTTATGTGACTATATCTAAGTCCAAAAGAATACTTTGATTTCATGATGGAAGTGAAAAGGCTTGGAAAACAATGTATTTTTGAATGGGTATCTTCAATTTCAGTAATTAACAGGTAAAAATCTTACACACTGTCCCTTTAAAGCTCACAATTTCAGTTTTGTGTCATATAGGAGCTTTATACAAATCTTTTCAATATTTATTCCATTATAGATGTTTCTATTGCTGGACAAACGGTCACCTCTCCACAGATCTGACTTGTAACTTGGCTTTGGCCAGCTTGTTTCCATGGAGGCAGATAAGTTCAATGAAAAACTCTGGAATATTTTAGGCAAAGCAAAATCACCTTCTCCATGGAAACAAACAGGTGGCTTACCTTCCTCCAGAAAAGTTACGCAGTGCACCTTTAGCAATGCATAGTAGTCAAATATTTGAAAACAGGTTCTCACTCATTTAGTTTTTAGTCCGTACTGTTGTAATACACATTTAATGTTCTACAAAACAGCACCAAACATCAAATGACACAGATAAAAACATAAAACACAAGATTTAGCTCAAATTGTGTCAAATTGCTTGTAGCCTTTAGTCTTTAGCATTACACGTATATTTAAAGCTAATTACTAAAATTACACTGGCCGATGGTGTGTAATTTATTGTAGAAAAGTATTGGATGTGCATAACTGATGTCACCATGTTGTGTTCTGTAGTTTGTTGCACTAAATGGTCTAAAACTCTTCACACACATACTGTATATCACAAGATAATAGTAGTTTAAAGGAGAATTTACGTTTTTTTTTTTTAACAATCTGAGCCTTATTTCTGTAATAAAACAAGTTGTTTTACTCACCCACAGCACTTTGGTGTCATTTGGAGCAGTTTCGTAGATGTTGTAGTTTAGCGATCTCCATAACGTGAGTTCTCGGGGCACATGTTTGTGGTCTCCAAATAACACAAACTTTAGCACTTTTCAAATCATAGAAGCTCAATGTCTTAGTCTACACTTTAGTTTGAGTCAAAAGTGGCCTTTAATCCCAGATTTATCCATAGTTTGGAGTAGATGAGGAGGACAGTCGCATGTGCTCAGTCACAGCTGATTTCGCTCTCAGCTCTCGGGACCCAAACATGAAAGGCAAAGCTGTAAGACGTTTGGACCATCGTGTTTGCAGTACCCACTTCAGTCAGGACCATTTTTTACCAGCAAAGGAAAAGAAAGAAGACCAGCGGATTCAGCGCACGATTCTGAAAAGTAATGTGAAACCGACGGCTGTTCTCTGCTGCTCCTAAAACTGTCTCCGCTTCATTCTTTCCGTATCCATTCTGTCTCCTCATCCGTATACTCCTCTTCAGTCCTCAGTCCTCCATAAGTCCTCTTCAGCCTCAAAGTCCCAATCTTCTGCCATGTGTCGCTCGCAACAGAAAAGTTCTGAGCGTCTTCTTATCTGCAAATCAGCTGTGACTGAGCACATGTGACTGTCCTCCTCATCTACTCCAAACTATGGATAAATCTGGGATTAGAGGCACTTTTGACTCAAACTAAAGTGTAGACTAAGACATTGAGCTTCTGTAATTTGAAAAGTGATAAAGTTTGTGTTATTTGGAGACCGCAAACATGTGCCCCGAGAACTCACGTTATGGAGATCACAAATTTAAAACATCTCTGGAAATGCTCCATATGACACCAAAGTGCTATGGGTGAGTAAAACAACTTGTTTTATTACCGAAATAAGGCTCAGATTGTAGAAAACGTTAATTCTCCTTTAAAGGGCCTATATCACGCTGTTTTATAATTTCTGTTATTATGTCATTTCCTCATCAAAGACAAACCTGAACTTCTGTTTTGTTTCATTCACACATGTTTAACACACAAATCCTGCATATTTAGGCTGAGTTCTTCTCTTAAACACTCTGTTCCACCTTGTGATGTCATGTGGTAATACAGGAAGTGCTCCATGCACCTTCACTAGAAACAGTCCAGGAATCGCTGTTCAATCTACTGAACTAAATGTAAAATGTGGCTGTTAACTTGAAAAGGACTGCTTCATGACATCACAAGGTGGAACTGAATAAAGTGTTACTCAAACACGTGTGAATGAAACAAAACACAACTCCGGGTACGTTTTTGAAGAGGTAACAACATCACATGGCTAAAAGCTCACAAGAGACAGCTTTGCATAGCATAGGCCCTTTAATAGAAAAAGCATGTTTTTGTACATACCGATCCGTAGAGCTCCCCCTTGTCGTTCATGCCCAGGTACAAGCCACTGTCCACTCCTTTAATGCTGATTAGCCCCACGGCCAGGCTAATGAACTCCAGGATCCCTGAGAGAGAGAGAACACTTCAAAAGTGGCTTCAGATGAAAGAGCTTTTCTATGGCACTGATAAGTAAAGATTGTGGTTTTATGCGTCAGGTATCAAGGCACAAAATGTGAATGGACAATAGAGGCATTTGAAAGGTGCACTGTGGTGGAGGGTCTGCTACCTACTCGGAGGTGTTATTGCTTAGACTGGAATGTTCCAGAGCATTTATTCATTCATCATGGGGGTTTCTATTGCTCAAAAATACAATAATTCCTTCTGTGAACAGGAGCGACTCTCCACAGATCTGAACTGTAATGTAGCTCTGTAAATGCTTGTCTATTTTCATAGATAGGTTTATATTGTGGAACATTCTAGACAAAACAATAACTTTTCCATGGAGACAAATAATATATAAATGTAACAGTGCAACTTTAATATGCTGAAGTTTTGAAATCTTATATAATTTGTCTGTTTAAGCACTTTTAGCAGCTTTCAGTTGTTTCAGTAGCTTCAGATACAACAAATTATGAAAATAAATATGTGAATTAATCTAATTCCATGTCTACAATGGAAGGTGCAGTAGCCACATAAGAGGCACGGCGCTGATTTGACTTTACTACAAACTTAAGGGGGAAAAAAGTTGTTTTTCATTTGCAAATTGAGGATGCTGTGGGGACTGTCTATAGTGTAGAAAATGATTAATAATTATATTAATGGAACTCTTTTCCCATCTCAATTTACACAAAATCTAAACAAGACAAAATCTTTTCATATTCCAAAAAAGTAAATACACCTTCCATAGCATGTCTTCAGTTCTTTTTACTTTTTGATATAAAATATGACACTTACCAAACCTGCTGTGGTCCTGCCTGGTCCCGTGCACAGTCCCGTCCGGAAGGATCTCCAGGTGAAAGCCCGTCCTGCAGTACAGCTGCCTGCGCCTCAGAATCCCTTTGAGGTGCGTAAGATCCGCCGTGGTGCTCCGGTAAAGTCTATCCCCCGGTACGAGGTGGTCCCCAAACAGTGGCGGACCGTCCCCTTGCAGCGCGGGCAGGTAGTAATGAGACCCCACCTGCGGGAGACCGTCCGCACCGGGCAAAACCCCTCCAACCTCCCCTAAAGACAGTGGGACAGAGCCGGGCGCAGCTGCTGCCATCGCCTCCCGGTGTAAAGTTCAATCAGGCGCGTTTGGAACTACCTGCAACTAGTGCATGTGGCGCGCGCAATAACCTGACCTGTTCCATTTACCAGAAGGAAAACGCACCGACACACGTCTTATCCTCAGGTTTGATCCATGAATTGAAGCAATATCCAGTGATGAAATGTGCACAGAGCTCCATGTGTGAGGGACGTGGTGCTTGTAGAGGAGACGCACAGGTAAACGGGGCTCCTGCAGTGGTGAGGCAGGTGCAAAAGCACAGGACAGAGAGGCGTGCCCTGGCACAGCCTCACCTCCTCCTCCTCCTCCTCCTGAAGCGTAGAGGGACAGAGGAGGAGGAGGAGGAGGAGAGGAAGAAAAGGATACCATTGTACAACACACTATGGCTACTTTTATTATTCCCTTTTAGGCATGAACAGGTACATCAGACATGTTCTGTGAGGACAGGTGCACCTGTGCTTTAAGTGGCTCAAATAGAGGAACCTGCCATTCCACATGAGGCATGAGGCCAGGGGAAATGATTCACATTATTATAGCTTAAAGGTCCGAAGTGACTGTCGTTATAATGATGTCTCCTCCTCAAACACCTGGAGGGTTTTGTTTCATGTGAATTATTCGTCTACATCTCCAAAGCTCAAAATACTCTGTTCCACCTTGTGATGTCATGAAGCTGCCTTTTATTTTTTGTTCAGTGGAGATGAGAAATTCCAGGTCTGAAACCAGTTATGTTATTATGTTTTAATTTATTTTATTTTTTGTTTGTTTAAATTCTCCACAGTTTGGTATTGGTGTGCTTAAAAACAAATCCACAGATCTGACCTGTAATTTGGCTCTCAAGTCTCCATGGAGCTTCTTTATGGCCTGTGGAACATTCTAGACACATCCACAAGTGACCTACAGTAACACAACCTACTTCCAACCTTTAACCTAGAATGGATTTACTTATAGCTCTAGGCTATAACAGCAAATTATTTATTATACATAGGCTCCCAATTTATATTTATAGTTCTGAGTCATAGATTTGTTTTGCAGTGAAAAAGACATGGTCAAAATAATAAAATAATAATAATAAGCGTGAATAGGTTAATATTGGTCGTAGTTGAGGTGTATTAAACAGGCCTGTAGTTTGTTGTGAAGGAGGTGTGCAGGAGCCCCCCCCCTCGCTCCTCCGGCTTTTCTCGCGTGTTTTTCTCACTTCTCACGGAGCTGAGGAGCTGAGGAAACAGCCATGGCCGCGCTCCGCAGGACCGTCCTGACTCTGGCTCACAACACCCGGACATTCAGCGCGTCTGGAGCCGGAAAACAAACTGATTCAAAGGCGACCAAAGCGGTGAAAGCTGCTGCGACGCTGGGGACATGTGTCACCGCTGTGGGGTACTGCTTTTACTCCACCCGGGACCCCGACACCCACCGCCCCGGCACCCACCACCCCGACACCCACCGCCCCGGCACCCACCACCCCGGCACCCACCACCCCGACACCCACCGCCCCGGCACGGGACTCCTGCCTTCGGTCTCAGCACAGCAGGTACTCTGGGTTGATTATAATATAATTATGACATTAGAAACTGCACTATGCCACATTCATTTCATTAAACATTCACTTCATACACACAGATGTGTTTTACTTTGGCTTTTGCTTTCTCTGGGGCAGCAGTTGGTGGTAAGTTGGAGTTGCCATGGGAGACAAAATGACACAATTATTCCCACAACAACAACGTAGCTTCTGTGTCCAAAGGAGCTGTCCACACGTGGGTGCTGAAGGGCGTCCCCGGTCACGTGACCATCCCCCCAACACTGATCTAATTATAGCCATATTAATTAGGTCACATGATCTGCTCTTCATCCTTCTACACTGGAGAGTTTGGAGATGGTTTTAGTGGAATGTGTTCATTTGTACACAGACTTTTCCTTATTTCAACAGTGAAGGTTTTATTAAACAATCAGGTCATTTTCACATCATTAAAGTCCGATAGTTCACTTGCTTTGGTCCGGACCAAATTTTTAAAAATTTTCACACTGCAGTTTTTCCCCAAGTGAACCAACATCTATAAACAAAATCCCGTGTGCTGAGGTCGCTCAGACATTGGACAGAAATGAGCCGTGTCCAAACACAGAAGGAGGAGAATAACGGTGTTACCTGCTGTTTTCACTCTAGCCTTAGCGATGTGGTTTACTCAGTTTTTACAGTTCGCACAAATGTTTGAGCAGCATCATGAGGTTTACACTATTTTACAATCAATTTACAAACGATGAAGACACAGGACAAGACGACTACAGAGGACAGAACTCATGTGAGCATCAAGTTCTGACTCTTGTTCTTCACACAAAACACAAGTAAGACTCGTAAGTTTAGTTTTGTTTCGTTTGGTTTCGTTTCGTCAGTCTCGGTTTCCCATAATGCTCCACATACGACGGGAGCTCGTTAAGTACAAAAAGCCAACTTGTGTCGGATCGAGTCCGGTCTGCATTCTCACCTCAAACGAACCGCACCAGAGTTCGAATGGAACCGTGCAGAGACCGAGCTTTTTAGGTGGTCTCGGATCGAGACTTTTGGTTTTTATTCACACCAGAACAAAAGGTCCGAATCAAAGGAACAAACGAACTCTGGTTCATTTTAAACAAACCAAACAAGATGTGAAAACGACCTGACTTGACTCCAGTCGAACTCATCCTTTTGAAACGAAAACAATATTGGGAAATAAAAAAGAGCAACAGTATGATATACTCTATATATATGTATATATATGTATATATATACTGTATATATACTGTATATATATGTATATACTGTATATATATGTATATATACTGTATATATGTATATACTGTGTATATATGTATATACTGTATATATATGTATATATACTCTATATATATGTATATATATATACTCTATATATATGTATATATATATACTCTATATATATGTATATACTGTATATATGTATATACTGTGTATATGTATATACTGTATATATGTATATATGTATATACTGTATATATATGTATATACTGTGTATATATGTATATACTGTATATCAATCAATCAAACAATATTTATAAAGCGCTTTTCATACAAAAATTGTAACACAAAGTGCCTTACAGTGGTCAAGGATTATATATATATATATATATATATATATATATATATATATATATATATATATATATATATATATATATATATATATATATATATATATATATATATATATATATATATATATATATATATATATATATATATATATATATATATATATACAGTATATATATATACTGTATATATATATATATATGTGTATATATATATATATATATATATCAAAAAGTCTATGGGAAAAGTGAATGGAACCAGAGCATGTGTCAATGTTGAGCTCCACTCCTCATGATTTTAGATCACTGATCACTGATCGTGTTTGTGTCTCTCCCACAAACACTGGCTTTAACCAATGTTCCCTCTAAGGTGCGCGCGTGCGCAATCGCGCACTCCCCAGACGTTCAGTGCGCACATCAAATCCTTTTCAGCGCATAAAATAAAATCTAACCTGAACTCAGCGCTTGTTTGACACACGGACTCCAGTCTGATAGATTCAGTTTGCACATGTGAATGTGCACATGCGTTAGGGACAAGCAAACTACAAACAGATTCATTTCGCTCGCATTTCGCTCGCTTCCTTCAGTAAGAGTTGTCGTGCGCATCGCCGTGGATCAGAGCGGCAGGTCCGCACCAGCCGACGGGAGCGCCGCCCGCACAGAAGAGGAGACAGGTTGAGCCATAATGTAATCCTCGGCTGTTTTCTTTGTTTCTGTCCAAGCCATAGGTTTTTGTGAGCAAAAAGACGGGACTTTCTGTGTGAAGTGTGAATCCTCTCCCCAGAGCGTTAAACCACAGAGCTCTGTCACTCTCACAAAATTACTTAAACTGGGTAATGATTAAAAAGCAAGATATAAACTGATAAAAATGTATACTTATTTTGGAGATCATTATTTTGAGAAAGACCCATCTTATAGTGTCCTATAGGTCCTACAATCATCCCTAAAAAATCTGCAGCTACATGTAGGCTATATTTATCAAGCTGAAAAAATCTCGCTTCATGTGGTTTTACAGGTTTATACACAGGCATATACACAGGTTATTTTTCAAAATATTGTAATGTTCAATGTTTCACTGACCACAGCAGGACCCTCACACTGACATATAACATGTACAAAGCTCATGAACAGATTTTTGAGAAGTGGACCAAAAAAATCAGTTATATTAAAAGTAATCTAACAGAAATAACAGCAGTGATTTGATTCATAAGCTATGTAACTTGCCATGATCTCAGGTGTGACACTGGTGTGGCCACAGTGTGCATGTCGGATGTTGCTCACAGGAGTCCAAGGAACGCTCAGGGAGTTAGTGTGTTTGCTCAGACACATGAAAAATTAGGGGGAACATTGGCTTTAACCACACACAACTTATCATGGTTAAATAATATTAGCACAAAATATCAATGCAACACTTGATGTAAACAGACTGAGGTGTAGTTGTATTTCAGATACATTCCAGATAGTCTCATTTATGTGTGACATTTCTGAAATGACTTTCTCAAATGAATATAAATGTATGACACATGTAAAGAAGTGTCAGAAGTCTTGGAAGGTGAATCCTCAGAGTAACAGCAGGAATCCAGGGACAGGAAACCGGACACCAGCTTCAGGCAAAGGGACGAGCTGAGATGTGGGGGGGGTGGGGAGGTGGCTTTGCTCAGGGGGGCAAACATTCCGGTGGGCGTCTGCTCTGTGCCCACCAAACCTGGACCAGTGCCACTTCACAGATAGATCCCCTCTGTCCGCACAGCCCCAGCCTCTGATCTGGACATTTGTAGGGACATTATCTACCGCACAGTGAAGAAAAATAGGCCCAACTGGACTCGCATGTGCCCCATTACTGAATTACTGTCCCGTGTGAGCCAGTTTTTTGTTCTTTTCATGACAGAAACAGGCTTTGGTTTTATACAAAGCGTCTTTCAGGCTTTACCATTACACTGGATACGGTATGAAACACCAAATGATCTGGGATGTACCAGTTTTGCCTTATGTAAAGCTGCATTATAAAGCTTTTCTGGGTGATGATTTTCTGCTTGTCTCCATGGAGACACTATGACTTTGCTTGACAAGTTCCACTATCCACAGTGTAACATTTAGTTCATTTATTCTGCATGGAGACAAATCTGATGTTATTGGTCATGTTACAGTTCAAATCTGCCGAGAGGAAACCCCACTGACAGTAAGTGGTGGTGATTGAATAAATGCAAGATATACAAATTTAATGTCAAATAGCGGAACATTCCAGGCAAAGCAATATCATCTCCATGGAGACACACACAACAGAGCAGAAAAGTGACTTAGTGCTCCTTTTACAATAACCATAACCAGGCCACCTCTGAGATACGATTCAAATCTAAATATTATATCTTTTGATTTTGGATAAAGGTCCTCACAAAATCTTTCAAGTCAGGAAATCCATGAATATAACCGAACCATAAGCATGTAATAGAAGGTCATTGTTATTAGAGATGTGACGTTTAGGAGCGAGTTGGCTCTTTGAACATTTCCTTAGTGTGAATGTTTGGAATCAGATCTCATTTTTCAAAAGAACTGCATTTTTTTGCTTTCTACTTTTTATGCATTTTATCCTGATTAAGAATCCGCCCAGAAGCTGAGCAGCACCATGAGTGTAAAGTTTCCCCTCCCACAAAGGAGCTGAAAGACCCATGACTAATACTTGTAAAATGAACTGGTTTTATTTTTTGAATTTAGTTAGTAAATGTTTTGCACCATTAATAATTCTTGTGTCCTTTAGGTGAGGACGCCTCGCCTGGTGGATGGGGAGGTTTACATGTCTTCTTATGAAAACAGGTTTGGACTCTTCAGCTCCATCGAGTACGACGGGCAGCTCTTCATGAGTCCACTCAACTTCATCGAATCGGTCACTCTCCACCAACCAAAGAGTGAGTCCACTTCTGTTTCTCACTGTATTAAAGCACACCTTTTATGCAAAATGGATTTTATCCATGTTATAGTTTTCTCCCCTTCTCTCAAAGTTGTTTTGAGTGATTGTTTGAGCATCTTTAATAATTACCTCGGTTTTCACCAGGCCCACTGCTCTGTACTTCTCCAATTTAATGTTCTTAATCAGTGATACACGTAGGATTCAGCAGCGTTGTGTGCTCATTTTGCTAATGTGTCCAAGTAATTTCCCTTGTGGATCAATAAAATTTGTGTCTCGTCTAAATGGAAAAAAAAAAAGCCACTCATAGTGTGACCTGCAGCTCTCCACAGAAACACTGACTCTGCTCTGTTTGTGGCGACATCAGCTCCCGTTGGGCAGATCAGTTTTCTCACGTCAATGGACTTGTTTATTTTATGAACTCATTTTAGATGAAGAAGACACAAGCCACTATTCTTCTCTCTGATATTGTGATCCAGTCCACCGGGTTAGTAAGGACAGATACTGTATTAGAGCAGTATATGTTTACAATGCACTACTTTATTGATCATTAGGATCAAAACAGGAAGTACAAAGTATCACATATCATTTTACACTGAACAGAAGCTTGTGTTATTAAAGGGCCCATATTCTGCTCTTTTCTGATTTTCATTCACACATGTTTAACACACAAACCTGCATATTTCTCAAACAGAAAACACACTATTCCACCTTGTGATGTCATGTGGTAATACAGGAAGTGCTCCACTGTGTTTTTAAAGGTCCCATGGCATGAAATTTTCACTTTCTGAGGTTTTTGAACGTTAATGTGAGCTCCCCTACCCCATTTAACCCCCTCCCCATGGCTAAAAGTTGCGTAATGTCTAAACTGAGCATTTGCGATCCTTTTCTGTGTTAGAAAAAAACACAGCTCAAACGGGCGATTCTGAACAAGGCAACTATGTGACGTCACATCGAAAAATGCAGCTCCACCCCCGTCTGGATGTCTACCCACCATCTCTAAATCACGCCCAGAGAGTTTGGACCGCGAATGAGCTACGCAATGCAAAATGCGTTTTTTTATTTGCCTGGAGGCACGTGAGAGTGTTTCTAGGCTCGGATGTTCTTTACCCGACCCTCTGGACCTCTGAAACAGCAGTGGTTTAATTTTATTTTCTGTGAAAATGTGTTTTTTTTCATTGAAACGCCTCTCCTTTCTTCCTCCGCTCTTAAAACGCGGAAGTGTGGCCAGCACACAGCGCAGCGCTAAAACAAGGAACCAGCGGCGCATTTGGCCCCCCCCCCCCCCACCCGCTCCTCTAACCTATCTGTGTCCTTCTCATTTGCATTCAAGCAACAAGGCCCAGAACGAGGTGTTCAGAGAGAGATTTTCTGACTCTAACTGTGTACATGTGTCTTTCTCATGCACTGAGTGTTGATTTTGAAGAAGGATTCATTTACAGTATTAGGGAACCATTAAGGAGCCATATAAAAGCATCAACAAGTACCATGTCATGGGACCTTTAACTATACATCTTCACTAGAATCATTAAACTAAAGGTTAAAGGGAGCTGTTCATGATGTCACAAGGTGGAACGGACCATTTGAGCTTTGGAGATGACAGACTAATAATGCAGGTATGTTTTGGAGTATTTGAGGATACCACAATATAAATAATAGCCACAAAAGAGTTTCAAGATGTGACTATAATCAATAATTCTTCTGAAATACCTAAAAGGAATCCAAAATACTTAAATAATTTATGATACAATTTCATCGTTAAGATAAGGTAAGGTAAAGGTGTATTTTGTCCATAGGTGTTGACACTATTATAAAAATATGATTGTTCTAAGCTAAAACCCACAGCGTAAGCCTTAATCAGCCTGCGATATAAACAGTCTATATTTCATGACTGGATTCATTACTGGTGCAGCCCGGTCTGTTCTCTGCTGACTCGTCTATGCCGCACTGTAAATGCACTCTCATTTACAGCTGACAAAGCCATTTACGTGATTATGTTTAGAACCCGCTCCCTTTAAGATCACACTAACCTGTTTGTGCCTTGTCGGTGATCCCTCCATCATTTTGACTTTGTATTTCCCCTCTGTATATGCACTTTGACTTCTTTTCCACACATAAACAAACCCACTGCAGTCGATTGTTTGGTATTTGAACGATTCCCAAGACTCACCATTGCTGTAAATTGTGAATTTTTGCAAACCTTTGTTATCGTAATGGAATATCTTCAATTAATCAAGCAGGTCATATTTTAAAGATGCACAGGTGAGGGAATCTGCAACCTGCATGTATCCATGGAGATGGTGCTGCGTTGCCTAGAATGCTCCACAGTATGACTTTAAAGGTCCCATGACATGGTACTTGTTGATGCTTTTATATGGCTCCTTAATGGTTCCCTAATACTGTAAATGAATCCTTCTTCAAAATCAAGCCTCAGTGCATGAGATATGACTCTGACTGTCTTCATGAAGCTGAATATGTCTCTGAAACGCTTTATTCTGGGCGTTGTGGCTTGAACGCAACAGGACAGAGGCAGGCCAGTGCAGCAGGTGGGTTGTGGCCAAATGCGCCGCTTTTTCCTGGATTAGTGGTGCGCTGTGCGCTGTCACCCACTTCCGTGTTTTAAGAGCGGAGGAAGATATGAGACGATTTCCATTAAAAAAAAATACGTTTCCACAGAAAATCAAATGAAACCACTGCTGTTTCAGAGGTTCGGAGGCTCAGATAAAGGACATCCGAGCCTGGAAACACTCTCACGTGTCTCCAGGCAAATAAAAAAACGCATCTCGCATTTCGTAGCTCGTTTGCGGTCCAAACTCTCTGGGCGTGATTTCCAGAGACGGGGTGTAGACATCCAGACGGGGGGTGGAAACCTTTCCACGAGTGTGACGTCAGAAAGTTCCCTTGTTCAGAATCGCCCGTTTGGGCTGTCTTTATTTCAAATGCGGAAAAGGATCGCAAATGCTCAGTTTAGACATTTCACAACTTTTAGCCATGGGGGGGGGGTAAACAGGGTAGGGGAGCTCACATTAACGTTCAAAAACCTCAGAAAGTGAAAATTTCATGCCATGGGACCTTTAAATGTATCTCTCTTTCTTTTATTCCATTACAAGGTGTTTTCAGTGGGTTTTATTGGTCAAAAATACCTTGAAAAATGAATTCCTGCTATGAGTAAAACTGCATCTCCAAACATCTGACCTGGTTGAGTCACCTGCTTATCTCCATGGAGAATGACCAGTTTTATGCCATATTGTGGAACATTCCTGGCAAAGCAATAATAACTTGTCAGATTTTATTTTCATGCTATTGACATTCAAATGTTCGTGTTGCAGCTGGTGCATTTGAAGTTCCGTTGATCAGACTCATACACGTGTGGGCCTCACCTCAGAGACTCCATACTTAAGCATTAAACCCCCCCACACTGAGTCCAATGCATAAAACGTTATTTATAACCTGTGATGTTGAACTCGCCCAAAAGGAGCTTTACCAAACAATAGTGAGTACAGATGTTTCAGTCATAACACCTGCATAGACACACAGATACTCATCTTCACCAGCAACGCCATTTCTATGGCTCATTTATGAGGCAGAGACCAAACAATGCACAGCAAAGCCATAAACGCTATGATAAGAATATTATACTTTTATCTTATAAGTTTAGGGTGAGTGACCTGGAAATGCACTATCAAAACCTGAACACTTATTTCAGTCCAATTTATGTGGCGAGGAAATTGATTTTTATGACAATTGATAAAAATCAGTCCTGAAAATGTGATTTGGCCACACAATGACTGAACTGTACTTCAAAATAAAATAGTTAAGGAGAAGTACAAAGTAGTGGTCCAAGAAATCTGAAGGAGCAGTGCAAAAAACACAAATCATTTAGCTTAAATCATTACAAACATAAAGTGTTTAAATTTGAACATGAAATATGAACATAAAATTGAACATGGCTGTGTATTGATCAATAGTTAAAATATTGATCATCCTTGCGTTATCGTAGCTGCTCCCTCCAGTGTGAACCTGCTCCTCTGCAGCCTCGAAGCGTTTTTAAATGTGTTTTCATGCTCTATGTAATGTTGCTAACATGTGCACAGAGCTAATGTGACCCAAAGTACAAATTCTCTCTCAAACGTTGAAGTAACAAATATAATAAGAATGTCCGGGGTCATATATTGACACTTTCCTTGTTTTTATTGCTACTTTTAAGTCATTACTCTACATAAACTGTGATGTGTAAACACTGTTTTTACTCACAGTGAGAAGAGTAAACTAAAGAGTCACTTCAAACCAAATATGACTCAAGTAGGATTAAAAATATGATGTCCAAAAGCTACTCAGATGTACAAATATATGAAGAAGTAAGTAAATAAGTGCAACTGTGAACTACCCACCTCTCTTCCATCCTCTCTGAATTAAACAAGAATTCATATTTTTGTAAATGTTTTTGTTGGAGAAAATACTACTTCTGCTTCATAATGTCATTCTTAATCCATAACCTCATTAAGTGTGTGACTGAGCGGATATTAACTTGTCGTCCTGGTGAAATCTTTGACTTTATGAGGTTTCTGTGTTATCTGTGCTTTATGGAGGGCTGGTATGCAGTCCGGGATGTGTCCATGTCAACAACGGGTTTCACTTTTAATGACCATGTGTATGACAAAGTTCCTTATTTGTTTCTCTTGCTTTGTTTAGGTGGAAAAGGATGGAGGTCCCTCACAAAAAAGGTGCATTTTCTATAGTTCAATTCAACATATACTGTATATGTATAATTATGCTGAGGAATAATGTCATAACTATTTTGTTTTAATTTAACAATCCTATATTTACATAGTGATACAATTTTAAAAGTTTTATATTACGCAAATTGATTCTTGTGATTGTTTAGCCATGTTGTTACCGCAACAAAAATATGTTTTGTTTCATTCACAGATGTTTGAATAATCCTGCATTATTAGTCTGTCTACATCACTAAAGCTCAAAATGCTCTGTTCCACCTTGTGATGTCATGTAGTGGTAGTTGTCAAGTTACATTTTGTTTAAGTGAACCTTTTGTTCAGCAGAGATGTCTGAAGTGAAGGTGTGTGGAGTTTAAAAACACAATGGAGCCTGTATTACCACAGGACAGTATACGGACGAACAGAGAGAAAAGAAAAGAACGGAGCCTAAATATGTAGGATTAGTGTGTGAAATATGTGTGAATGAAACAAAACACAATTCCATGTGTGTTTTTGATGAGGAAACAACATTATAGATCAGAAAATAGTGTCACAAAAATCCATTATTTAACCAAAGAAAACTGGTAATTAAAGTCAATCTAAGAAAAGGTCCATTCACATAGTTCTTTTTGTATGTGGCTGTAGCATTAGCCATTAGCATTAGCTCGGTGACTTCTGTTATCAGTGATGACTTATTTATTCACTTCATTGACGTAAACAGACTTCTGTTACATCCTCGTGGTTTGGTTAGAACTTTTCTTTTTATAGCCTCAAAGCAGCCATAATTGTACTGTAAATACTGCACCATCTTATGAACAAATCCCTTTTAATACCATCATTTTCTCAGTCTCAAAATCCCCCCTTGCATTGAGTGATCTTGGCTTTCTTCTTTTCTTTCAGGAATTAGACAAGATACTGTCAGATACGCCTCCTATTTGTAAAGGATCATCAAACCTGTTCAGGAATCTCCGTGAACGAGGTAAAATAACACTCAGACCGGCTAATGTCTCTAATTCTCTTTATTTTTCAGCTTAAGGCTCCATATTTGTTGAGTGCAGAGTTGGGAAAAGTGTGTGCTGTAAATGATATCTTATCAGGAATCAGTCTGGCCACATTATGAGAGGGAACGAGCAGGG
This sequence comes from Paratrypauchen microcephalus, assembly GCA_036785185.1. Taxonomy (NCBI): domain Eukaryota; kingdom Metazoa; phylum Chordata; class Actinopteri; order Gobiiformes; family Gobiidae; genus Paratrypauchen; species Paratrypauchen microcephalus. The sequence goes on from JAVJIX010000070.1 coordinate 5,015,343, forward strand.
ACTGTGTAACCTGTGAGTCAAAAAACAAACCCATTACAGACACAGGATTAAAGGGAGGAAAAAAGTCCAATTCTTTTCAAATACTACTGTATATTGAACTAAATACTTCAATAATGGACGTGACATTATGCAAAATGAACCCATAATATTGAAAGGTCCAATATTACGCAACATTGACTCTTGTGAGCATTAAGACACACTGGAATGTTGCCTGGAGTTGTGTTTTCTTTCATTCACACATAAATAACAGTAGATGCTTTTTTACAGTGAGCAGGCTCACCTCTCCACAGATCTGACCTGGAACTTCACCTGATAAGTTTAGTGTCATACTGTGGAACCTTCATGTCAAAGCAATAGCATCTTGTCTCTATCTACCTTTAAATAAAGAATAATTAGTAAAAAATAAAATAAAATAAAAATTCCATATACAGTATGGTACCTTAACACCACACAATTGTTCGACTGAAGTAAAGTCCATAAAAGGTTGATTCTGTGATACATTAGCTGTGCCTCTGTGTGGTTTATCTGTGCAGCTACTAATGAAATACTTGAGTGTTAAAAGTTGATATTTGAAACATGCACAAACTCAGTGGTGAAGAATTCCTGGGACACACACCAACAGGGGAAAGTTCATTCAAAAAACTCCCCGAAAACAACAAACGCTCACACACCTTTTCATTCCAGTGTTTGGCAGGTACAGCCTCCAAATGACAACAGATCTGGAGCTTCAAAGCACTAAAAGCTTAAATGGGTTTTTCAGAAAGAGAAAGAAAAGAAAGAGAAGGAGGAGGAGGGGAAAACTTTTAAGAAGATTCCTGCCCAATACCACACACCTTCACTTGCCTTCGTCTAAAGTATATGTTCTCAGACAATACAAAGAATTCCTCTGAAATGCTTCATACCCCAGTGCTGCCCCGGAGAGGTAACCCAACGCCCGATTGGGGGTTTACAATGTCCCACGCTGATCGGGAAAGAGGGAGGACGGGTGCAGAGGGGGGCATGCTCAAACATAACCGGGTTCAAACAGCTGAACAAGAGCTTTGTCCACAGATCAATCCAGACCTCTCTCTCTCTCTCTCTCTCTCCTTCTCTCTTTCTGTGTGTGTCTCTCTCGCTCTCTCTCCCCTCGACAAAGCCTCAGCGTTTAGTGGCAGGATTAAAAGACCCAAATCCCATGGCTAAAGAAACACAGAGAGAGAGAGAGCAGGAGGAGAGGGATGAGAAGAGAAAAAGAGGACATGAAAAAGGAAGAGAGTTGGGGAAGACTGGGGAGGAAGAGAGGGAAGGGTGAGTGAGAGGGATGAAAGATGAAGAGAGAGAGGGACAGTAGAGGAAGATCGAGGAGGGAGAGAAGAGAAAGAGAAGGGTGAGCGAGAGGGAGGGAGAAAGAGGGATGTGGGAGGAAAAAAGAAAGAGTGTGTGTGTGTGTGTGTGTGTGTGTGTGTGTGTGTGTGTGTGTGTGTGTGTGTGTGAGAGAGAGAGAGAGAGAGAGGGATTAGAAAAAGCAGAGATTTTAAGCAGTGGTTTCCAAACTTTTCCAAACTTAATGTTTGTCTGTTTGAGTCCCACCAGGTGAACACAGGTCTGTAATGGGCCTAAACCAGGACTCGAGGACTATTTGAGCTACAGTATCTCGCCCAGGCCCCATTCAGACTCTTCTTAAAGGGATATGCCACCCCCAGGTCAAACTTGGGCATCTCCCCACAGTCCAGAGACTAAAATAAGTGGTGGAAAGCGTTTTCCTGCTCACCCAGCCATTGTCCGAGTCTGTCGCCACTGACCGCCGCGGTATCTGGTGCTCCTCCGCCTTAGACTGGAGTCTAACGGCGCCAGAGAAAGATTTCGGCCAAAAGGAATTAATTTGCTCGATGCGTTTCCCATTTACTTTCTGTGTAGTGCGCATTCATATCGAGTGCAAATAAATGTGCAAATCAACACGGAGAGCTTGACTTGGTCATTTTGGGTGGGAACTATTTTTCAGTGCGGAAAAAGACAGCCGAAGCACACACCACGCTGACAGGGGAATCCCTGTTACGCACCAGGAAGGGAGTTCCCCTGTTACGCAGCGTGCTCTGTGCGGCGGTCAGTGCTGACAGACCTGGACAATGGCTGCGTCACCAGGAAAACACTTTCCATCACTTATTTTAGTCTCTGGACTGTGGGGAGATGCCCAAGTTTGACCTGGGGGTGGCATATCCCTTTAAATACACTAAAGCATGATCCAAACTGTACCACTTGACAGGCCTGATGCAATATGCAGTTTCATTAGCGAGATGCATGCTGATTGTGTTGTGGTAGCAAGCAAAGGGACATACTGTCAAAAAAGAAATTAAACATGTTAATATGTTGTTTTAAGCGAATATAGCATTTTGAAAACAATTAAAGATAACACAGTGATCTAAATGTGTTAATACCCCATAGAAGTGTAATACCCCCTTCTTCATAGCTTCATTTGAACATCTCAGTAGCTTCTGTTTTTGGAGCTCCTTTTCTTGAGATCATTTCCCATAACACACGGAGCAGTCACCCAGAACTATCTTGCTTTTTTCTTTATCTTTGGGCTCAAACAAAAGCCTAGAATGCTTTCAGGAGCAGAGGGCACAATCCTCCAAAGATACTCGGACACCTTAACTTCCCCAATCCACATCCCAACACAAAAGGAGCTGAAGGACTGAAACATGCAACAACAACAAAAACACACACAAATTGCCCTATTTCAATCAATGACAAATGCTTCGGAAATGTCCTACACCTTGTTAACTAAACAGGATCAGAGGCTATGGACCTTGGGGTAGTGTTTGACTTGGTCAGCTCAATAGAAGCTTGTGTCAGTGTGAATGGAGACACCAAAGCATGAAGCCAGAGGCACCTTTAAAGATGTTATCAGGGAAATGGAGCAGATGAACTCGGTGTCAGGGCTGCTGTTTGTAGAGATGCGTATTCAGAATGATGCATGACTTAACATACTGAGATTAACTATTTAAAAGAGATTGGGCCTGGATTTCTCCTACAAGTTTGGATGTCAAACTTGACAAGTGCTAAAAAGTGACTTGCGAGTTATTATCTAGTATTGCAGAAATTGTGCACTATAAACTTGGATGGTAAAACATACATTTTAACCGCTCAGTGTGCTGGTTATAGAGTTTGGGAAGGAACATCAAAAATGTCAGTGATGCAAAACTGTCATAGAGATATATTAGCCAAAACATTAAGAAGTAAACAAAGATCTGACGGTTAGCAATTTGAATCCCCACTCAAGACATAAACGTCATTGACAGGGCAGTGTGACTCCAGAGGGGTATTCCACGAACGTGGCTAAACTTAGCCGCGACTAAGTGCTAAGTTCTCGCCTGGCTGAGACACAACTTAGACAAAAGCCTGAAGACGTTCCACTAACGCATTTCAGCTGTGCCTAATCAGAGCTAAGCTCAGTCTGGCCTAATCAGGCCGGGCCTCCGCGCGTGCACGGGGTAAATAAGAAGCCCTGAACAAGCAACTGTCGAAAACGCCATCATGTCGAAGATTCGGGCCGATTATTTCAGCGCATCAGAACAGAAGTTGCTTTTGGAACTCTACAACGCACTTGCGATAACCAAGACCAGAGACATGGCGTGGCAGAAGATCGCCGAGCGCTTAAATACGTAAGTTAAGTCCTATAACAGTGCTGGAGGTTGAGTTTTTTAAGTCTGTTTTTCACCAGTGACTTCAACGCTGATCTGTGGCGCAGGGGAAATGTTACGGTCTGGGGTGTGGGAGATTGTGAGTTCGATTCTCATGGTGGGCAGTTGATGTCATAATTATTATACATTTGTATAGCAGTCTTGTCAGTTGTAATTTATTTTTACTGTGTAAAAGTATTTGCTCCAATAATACGTTAAACTGTGTTATCTTGTCTTTGAGCAGGAATAATGTGAAGAGGACTGTTTTGCAGATAAAGACAAAGCATAAAAACATTTTGCAGAGTGGTAAGTAGGCTAATATTAATATTATTATTCAGTGAAATTAGTAATACTGTTGAAATGGTACCTTAATTTAATTTAAAATGAACAGTAGCTACCAAGCCACAGGAGGTGGGAGCCCCCCTCAAAACCTTTCACCTGCAGAGGAGCTGGCACTGGCCCTAAACCGGGGTCACCCACTGGTGGAGGTAATTGAAGGAGGGACCCCATCAAAGATCCTTCCTGCGAGTTCTCGTGAAGAGTATATTCAAGGTATTCTCTAGACTAATGTTTGCCTCAGCTGTGATCCAAGCATCTGTGTATTTTAATAGTATGTTTGTGTTCTAGTTACTGAAGATGGCGTACACTTGGACCCTCCTCAGCAGTCCTCCAGCAGTGCCTTGCCTGACCCTCAGCAGTCCTCCAGCAGTGCCTTGCCTGACCCTCAGCAGTCCTCCAGCAGTGTCTTGCCTGACCCTCAGCAGTCCTCCAGCAGTGCCTTGCCTGATCCTCAGCAGTCCTCCAGCAGTGCCTTGCCTGACCCTCAGCAGTCCTCCAGCAGTGCCTTGCCTGACCCTCAGCAGTCCTCCAGCAGTGCCTTGCCTGACCCTCAGCAGTCCTCCAGCAGTGGCCTCACACCAGAATGTCATACCTAATGTCTTTTATTGTTTTATGCCTATTGATGGAAATTGATAAATAGGATTTCATTAAAGAGGCTTGCACAGCATCTCTGAAGCAAATTTGTTGAATCATTGAAATGTTGCATCATGGAGTGTGCCTGTTATTTGGCTACATTTTGTTTTAAAAGTAAAGGTTTACCTGTAACTGTATTCTTTGATAGAGATGTCACATAAAATATAAAGTGTCAATGTCGTCATGTGAGAGTGATGTTAGGACTAACTGATATAATTTATGTGATATGAATAATTGTAGGTTAAATTCATTTCCATTTCTGTAATATGTTGCAAATATAATGAATGAAAATTAAACTCAATTTTAACTCGGGCATCAATAGGTCAATAGCGGGAATTAAACCCGGGTCGCCCGTATGAGAGTCAAAGCACATAACCACTTGACCAAAGTCTTTCTCTGAGACACCTCTGGAATTCTTCTATATGTTAATGTCGTAAAGACAGCGGTTCAAAAGCATGTTTAGATTACCGGAGAATTGTCAAGAACCAAGAACGTAAGGTAATTAATTTTTTTACTGATATTGTTTTCGGACAACACAGATACTCATGCGGGAGGTGTGCAGAACTGTTTGTTTGACACTCTGTTTACGTCAGGTACGTATTCTCTGCGACACGGCCTGACTAAGCCACAACTTTAGCCTTGCCGAGACCAGACTATCTGCTAAGAAGAAGAAGAAGTGAACTTTATTGATCTCACACTGGAGAAATTCTTCTCTGCATTTTAACCCATCCTATATATATATATACATATATTAGGAGCAGTGGGCAGCACACACATTACTGCGCCCGGGGACCATCTCCATGATCTTCTTGCTTCGGTTTGGTCAGGACCTAAGCTGGAGTACCTATGGTGCATGTTTTTTGGGTTGGTGGGGGAAACCGGAGTGCCCGGAGGAAACCCACCCAGACACGGGGAGAACATGCAAACTCCACACAGAAAGGCTCGGGCGACCCGGGGATCGAACCCAGACCATGCATGCAAACTCCACACAGAACACACACGGAAAGGTCTGGGCGACCCGGGGATCGAACCCGGAACCTTCTTGCTGTGAAGCAAGAGCGCTAACCACTCTGCTACCGTGCCGCTAAGACCATGTTGCCCCAGTAACTCAGCGGGAACTAAGTTTAGCGAGCGTCGTGGAACCGAACTCTCACTTAAACTAGCGCCAACTGACGAATAAAGCCGGGCTTTGAGCTTAGTAGCTTTCGTGGAATACCCCTCAGGTTCCACAAATGAATACTCGACTGTAGTTGTGTCCTTGGGCAAGACACTTAACCCACCTTGCCCCCAGTGTCTGTGTACACTTGTGTGTGAATGTGTGGGTGAATGGGCGAGTGGTTCTGTGATGTAAAACTGATATTAAAGATCTAACTTCTCTATGGCCCTGTCCCCACGACAACATTTTTTGGTGGAAACGGGGAAGTTTGTGTTCGTTTGGGCCTGTCGTCCACACGGCGCCGGCGTTTTTGGGGGTGAAAACTGTGTTTTTCAAAAACGGGTTCCAGAGTGGAGAAGTCGGCGAATGCCGGGGGTCGTGTTGCCGTGTGGGCGGCGAAAAACGTGACTGTTGGGAAAATGATGACGTCGCACTGCCGTAATCATCACTTGACCGGTGACCAGAAGGTAACCCTGCGCCTTAGATTAAGATTAAGATTAAGATTAAGCTTGGGCTTTTAGCCTTTATTGGTCTCACACACAATGACACACAGTGACACACGGGAGAAATTTGACTTCTGCATTTGACCCATCCTTTTCAGGAGGAGTGAGCAGCCATCTTTTTCGGCGCCCGGGGGGCAGTACCGTGAAGGGTCTTGCCCAAGGACCCACACTGGTTAGCTCATTGCCCGGGGGGGGTTTGAACCTACAACCTCCAGGGGGAAAGTCCATGACTTACCAGTTGAGCTAACCAGCCGGCCTTCCGCAGGTAACGACCAGATAACAACAACCATGGCGGACAATGGACTTGAGTATGTTTTGCAGACATTTGCACTGCACAGTTTATTTGCACTGCTGCATCAAACCCTGTTTATCTGCAATGCAGTGCGACAACAGCGGAGATACATGCACAATTACGCACGTCGGATTCTTTTCACCACGCTGCCGCGGCCGAGAACAACAAGAAGGGCCACCCGAAGAAGGTTTTGGGTGAGACCTGACAATGTTTGGGAGCGATCGATGGGAAGCAGCCATCCACCAACGCCATGGCCTTCATCAACAGAAAGGGCAAACATTCCCTCAACATACAAGCGGTGTGTGACTACAGGTACCGCTTTATGGACGTTACTGTTAAGTGGCCTGGCAGTACAAACACGCACGACGCACGGGTGTTTGCCAATTCAAAGCTAAACACGTATTTTAAAAGTGGAAAAATCCCGTCAATGAAAAGGCAGATAGTGACAATGAGGAGCCCAGACCAATGTGAGGGTGTTGTGTGCTGTAAATAAAGAAATAGAACAACCATTTCTTGTCTTTTTTATTGAATGAAAATTTACCTTTTACAAACAGGCACATGCAGTATCACACACAAAAATATATAAAAGCATTTCTGTTTTCTTTACACAAATTAAATTCACATTTGTTGACGGTCCCTAAAGTACACGTGTTTGCTTGTTTATGAAAGAGAAAGGACTTTCTGCACATGTGCTCTTTGTAGTCTTGCGTTTCCGGCGGCTCTGGCTCTTTGCGGTTTACAGCGCCACTTATCGGTGTGACATATGTACTACATCGTTTTCACGCAGCGCTCCGTGCTCGCGAATATTTTCTGATCCAACACGTGTGTGGACGAGACTTTTTTTCACCCCGGGTAAAAAAACAAACAGGAATGTTGTTGTGCAGACAGGGCCTATATGATATGTGTTAATAATAGAAACTTGTATTTACTTTCTTCTAGGTGTCATTAGCTACACGGAGTACCTCTTCCTCATCTGTATTTTAACAAGTCAGTATAATCACTTACATATCATTTATTAAACAGTAATATTGAATGTCATCTCTCTGTTTTGTGTCTGATCTCAGAGCCTCACGCTGGATTCAGGATCGCCTTCAACATGTTTGACGCAGATGGAAACGAAATGGTCGACAAAAGAGAGTTCTTGGTGGTAGGATCATGTTTTTATTTATTTAAAAACGCCTTTGTACATACTTTAAAATCATCTATTGGCACATTAATAATTCATCTTTCAGCTTGAAGAAATTTTCCGCAAGAAAAAGGAGAAAAAGGAAGTAACGGAGGACAGCGATGGTCCTGATGAGCAGGTATGAAGTGTGTTATGCACAAGATAAAAAGCTACAAAAATGTACATTTATTTATGCATTATTATATTACGAGAGATGCTCTTTTGGTTTGTTGTTAAATGCATTGTAAGTATTTCTGCAAAGTTAACCCAACTGACTTCATACAAGTAAGACTCAGCAGAATTAGGGATTCTAACATAGATAACTGCTGTAAGAATCTAAATAAATATTAAAATAATTAACCATATACATAAAATCTATAGTTGACGTAGACCATGGTTATATACAAAGCAGCACATGGACAAGAAGAAATAACAGATCAAATGGAGGTAGAATTTGAATGGACGCAATTAGCACATCGTGAAGGCTGCATTTCCTCCACAAACAACCAAAATATATTTTATTATATAAAAACGGCTAACCCAGTAGATTACATTTACAAATATGTCCTGAAATGTGATTATTGTATTTGTCAGTTCATATTTCAGCCTTTTTGTCAATCCTTCTGGACGCGTTTGAAATGTGAACTTATTAAAGGTGCATTTTCTGGTGGAGGGTCTGTCAAATGCTTTTCTGCCTGGAGATGTCACTTTGTCTGGAATGTTTCACAGTATGGCTTTACACTTTTCTATCTCCATGGAGACCAAACCAGACCAAGTTAGAGATCAGATCTGTGGAGTCAGAATGCCTGTTTGTCTAAGTATTCTGAACTAGAAAACCACCTGTAATTGAATAAATATAAAGTAATGCTGTTTAATGCCATACTGTGGAACATTCCAGACAGAGCAGTTAGAAATCCATAGAAACAAGCACCCCCAACCAAAAAGTTACTTAGTGCACCTTTAAAACAAATTGCAAATCTAATAATTGTCTAAAAAAAACAAAAAAAAAACAAACAAAACACACACAATTACAGTCAACAAAAATATAAACGCAACACTTTTGTTTTTGCTCCCATTTTTCCTGAGATGGACCCAAAGATCCAAAATTCACTCCAGAGTGGACCAACATTCCACAGGCCACAACTGACAATCTGATAAACTCTATGTGAAGAAGATGTGTTGCACTGCATGAGGCAAATGGTGGTCACACCAGATACTGACTGGTTCTGAGTCCCCAGACCCCCAATAAAGAAAAAAAAATGCACATTTCGGGGTGTCCTTTTATTGTGGGCAGTCTGGGGCGCACCTGTGCACTGGTCATGATGTCGGATCGGCATCTTGATGTGGCGCACCTGTGAGGTGGGGTGGATTGTCTCGGCGGGGCAGAGGTGCTCGCTGTCACACATTTGGACAGATTTGTGAACAATGTTTGAGAGAAATGGTAGTGTTGTGTATCTGGAGTGAATTTTGGATCTTTGGGTCCATCTCAGGAAAAATGGGAGCAAAAACAAAAGTGTTGCGTTTATATTTTTCTTGAGTATAGATGCAGTATATTTCCCTAGTCGTGCAACCCTAATTTCTATAGATCCTTCCTGGCCTGAATATGAAATAGAAAAGCTTTAGATTGAGCTGTTTTTTCCTCGACGTCGCAGAGGTGAGTGTGGTGGAGCAGGGTGAAACTTGCCCCTCTTTCATGTGAAGGTGAGGCCCAGAACTCTATGCAGGTGGATGTAAACACAGCAGAGCTCTGATAAGAGCCAGAGCTTTGAGGTCTTATCACACAGAACCCTCCCAGAGACTTAGAGCAGAGCACGGCCCGCAGAATCATCAAAAAGATTATTAGAATAGACTTGCAAGATTTGACAGATACCACGGCAACGCTGTAGGGGGCGCCACAATCAGTTTACAGGGAGCGCAGGTCAAAAATGTAGAAAGGTCAACGGTGTCATGTTATTTGGAACACGGGAGTTCAGAAATCCACTCATTTCTCTGCATAATATTGTATTTAAACTTTAGCATTTAAAATGTATACCTCTATATTATTATTATTATTATTATTATTATTATTATTATTATTATTATTATTATTAGGCCCGAGCGCTGAAGAGCGCATAGGGCCTTTTGTAACTGTTCTGCGGTGCGAAGCACTGCAGAACCAGCGTGGAACGTGTGAAACGCGCTGGTAGGTGTCAATGGACCCCACGGGTGCGTTACTGGACGCGAGCCCTTTCCATTGATATATTTTGTGTTACCATTCGTGGCACTATATTGTTACTGTTCTGGTTTTTCTTATTCTTATTATTAGGCCCGAGCGCTGAAGAGCGCATAGGGCCTATTGTAACTGTTCTGCGGTGCGAAGCACTGCAGAACCAGCGTGGAACGTGTGCAACGCGCTGGTAGGTGTCAATGGACCCCACGGGTGCGTTACTGGACGCGAGCCCTTTCCATTGATATATTTTGTGTTACCATTCGTGGCACTATATTGTTACTGTTCTGGTTTTTCTTATTCTTATTATTAGGCCCGAGCGCTGAAGAGCGCATAGGGCCTATTGTAACTGTTCTGCGGTGCGAAGCACTGCAGAACCAGCGTGGAACGTGTGCAACGCGCTGGTAGGTGTCAATGGACCCCACGGGTGGGTTACTGGACGCGCGCCCTTTCCATTGATATATTTTGTGTCACCATTCGTGGCACTATATTGTTACTGTTCTGGTTTTTCTTATTATTCTTATTATTTTCCCGACCACTTTTTCAGGTTTCGGGTACTTCCCACGGACGAAAACTCACGAAATTTTGCGCAAAATTCAAGAACGCCAAAAAAGGAATTTACAAATAATCTGTATTAAAAAATCTTTAAAAATGGCTCCACAGCGCCACCTCAAAAATCAAAATACATTGCGCCTATGGCTATACCCGATAAATGAACTTTGTCGTAGATAAATGAAATTCGGGTGGTGGATAGGTCATGTCGTTACGAACCAAAAAATATATTATGGCGTTGCTAGGCGACCAACAGGAAGTCAGCTATATTGGGCCGAGCACGCGACCCGGCACCGAGGGTGCATTTTCCTGTCCTCGTATTTTAACGAACTCCTCCTAGGGTTTTTGACCCAGACTCACCAGAATCGTGCTGTATCATCTAGACAAGTGGGACATTAAAAGTTGTTAAAAGCGTTCTAAAAGAGTGAACGGTGTTTCCGTGACAACGCCACAAATTTCGGGTTCGTTTTTGCGGCTCGCCATCAAATTTCAATGAGCGATAATTCGCGCATACTTTGGCCGATATCACTCAAACTTTAATCATTCATTGACAGCCCGGCCCTGAACAGATTGATATGAGAAAATCTGAAATAGGTGCTATAGCGCCACCTAGGGAGATTGCATGGAGGCGCAAAATTTTACTTTGTCGTAGACATACCAAATTTGGTACACATATTCGTGACGGGGTATAGATCAAAAAACTTAATGACGTCAACACGCCATGTCCCATCGTGTTGCCATGCGAACAGGCCAAACATCTGTCGTCGCTAATGGGACGCCCGGCATAAACTTTGTCGTAGCCATACCAAATTTGGTACACAGATGCATCATGGGATAAGGAACAAAAAGTATATTATGCGGTTGCTAAGCGACCAACAGGAAGTCGGCCATTTTGGATCGAGCACGTGACCTGTCCCTGAGGGCGCATTTTCCTGTCTTCGTATTTTAACGAACTCCTCCTAGGGTTTTTGACCCAGACTCACCAGAATCGTGCTGTATCATCTAGACAAGTGGGACATTAAAAGTTGTTAAAAGCGTTCTAAAAGAGTGAACGGTGTTTCCGTGACAACGCCACAAATTTCAGGTTCGTTTTGTGGCTCGCCATCAAATTCAACGAGTGATAATTCGCACATACTTTGGCCGATTTCACTCAAACTTTAATCGTTTGTGGACACCCCGGCCCTGAACAGATTTCTATAAGAAAATCTGAAATGGACACTATAGCGCCACCTAGGGAGATTGCATGGAAGCGCAAAATTTTACTTTGTCGTAGACATACCAAATTTGGTACACACATTCGTGACAGGGTCTCGATCAAAAATCTCAACGATGACCCCGGGCATCTCCCATCGTGTTGCCATGGCAACAGGCCAAACATCTGTCCTTGTCATTAGGATTCTCTGGAAAACTTTGGTGTAGTCAAACAAAATTTGGTACACAGATGCATCATGGGAAGATAAACAAAAAGTATACTATACCGTTGCTAGGCAACCAACCAGCCATTTTGGATAGACCATGTGACCTGGTGGCGAAGGCGCCATTTCCTGTCAAACTTCGACGAGTGATAATTCGCACATACTTTGGCCGATTTTACTCAAACTTTAATCGTTGGTGAACACCCCGGCCCTACACAGATTGATATAACAAAGTCTCAATTGGTCGAATAGCGCCCCTAGGGAGATTGCATGAAACAGAAAAATTGTACTTTGCCGTAGACACACCAAATTTGGACCACACATTCGTGACATGGTCTCGATCAAAAAACACAATGATGACCCCACGGCATCTCCCATCATGTTGCCATGGTAACAGGTCACACAGCTGTCCCTGCCATTAGGACTCCCGGCAAAAACTTTGGTGTAGCCACACCTAATTTAGTACATAGATGGTTCATGGGAATAGGAAAATGGCGCGTTAGCAGGGGGCTGCGAGTGCAAGCGAGGGCCGATCATCGCCGCTTGCGGCTATATTTATTTTCCCGACCACTTTTTCAGGTTTCGGGTACTTCCCACTGACGAAAACTCACGAAATTTTGCACACAATTCAAGAACGCCAAAAAAGGAATTTACAAATAATCTGTATTAAAAAATCTTTAAAAATGGCTCCACAGCGCCACCTCAAAAATCAAAATACATTGCGCCTATGGCTATACCCGATAAATGAACTTTGTCGTAGATAAACGAAATTCGGGTGGTGGATAGGTCATGTCGTTACGAACCAAAAAATATATTACGGCGTTGCTAGGCGACCAACAGGAAGTCAGCTATATTGGGCCGAGCACGCGACTCGGCACCGAGGGTGCATTTTCCTGTCCTCGTATTTTAACGAACTCCTCCTAGGGTTTTTGACCCAGACTCACCAGAATCGTGCTGTATCATTTAGACAAGTGGGACATTAAAAGTTGTTAAAAGCGTTCTAAAAGAGTGAACGGTGTTTCCGTGACAACGCCACAAATTTCGGGTTCGTTTTTGCAACTCGCCATCAAATTTCAATGAGCGATAATTCGCGCATACTTTGGCCGATATCACTCAAACTTTAATCATTCGTTGACACCCCGGCCCTGAACAGATTGATATAAGAAAATCTGAAATAGGTGCTGTAGCGCCACCTAGGGAGATTGCATGGAAGCGCAAAATTTTACTTTGTCGTAGACATACCAAATTTGGTACACATATTCATGACGGGGTATCGATCAAAAAACTTAATGACGTCAACACGCCATGTCCCATCGTGTTGCCATGGCAACAGGCCAAACATCTGTCGTCGCCAATGGGACGCCCGGCATAAACTTTGTCGTAGCCAAACCAAATTTGGTACACAGATGCATCATGGGAAGAGGAACAAAAAAGTATATTATGCAGTTGCTAAGCGACCAACAAGAAGTCGGCCATTTTGGACCGAGCACGCGACCCGGCACCGAGGGTGCATTTTCCTGTCCTCGTATTTTAATGAACTCCTCCTTGGGTTTTTGACCCAGACTCACCAGAATCGTGCTGTATCATCTAGACAAGTGGGACATTAAAAGTTGTTAAAAGCGTTCTAAAAGAGTGAACGGTGTTTCCGTGACAACGCCACAAATTTCGGGTTCGTTTTTGCGGCTCGCCATCAAACTTCGACAAGCGATAAATCGCGCATACTTTGGCCGATTTCACTCAAACTTTAATCGTTGGTGGACACCCCGGCCCTGAACAGATTAATATAAGAAAATCTGAAATGTGTGCTATAGCGCCACCTAGGGAGATTGCATGGAAGCGCAAAATTTTACTTTGTCGTAGACATACCAAATTTGGTACACATATTCATGACGGGGTATCGATCAAAAAACTTATTGATGTCAACACACCAAGTCCCATCGTGTTGCCATGGCAACAGGCCAAACATCTGTCGTCGCCAATGGGACGCCCGGCATAAACTTTGTCGTAGCCAAACCAAATTTGGTACACAGATGCATCATGGGATAAGGAACAAAAAAGTATATTATGCGGTTGCTAAGCGACCAACAGGAAGTCGGCCATTTTGGACCGAGCACGTGACCTGGCACCGAGAGCGCATTTTCCTGTCCTCGTATTTTAACGAACTCCTCCTAGGGTTTTTGACCCAGACTCACCAGAATCGTGCTGTATCATCTAGACAAGTGTGACATTAAAAGTTGTTAAAAGCGTTCTAAAAGAGTGAACGGTGTTTCCGTGACAACGCCACAAATTTCAGGTTTGTTTTTGTGGCTCGCCATCAAATTCGAGGAGTGATAATTCGCACATACTTTGGCCGATTTCACTCAAACTTCAATCGTTGGTGGACACCCCGGCCCTGAACAGATTTCTATAAGAAAATCTGAAATGGACACTATAGCGCCCCCTAGGGAGATTGCATGGAAGTGCAAAATTTTATTTTGTCGTAGACATACCAAATTTGGTACACACATACGTGACAGGGTCTCGATCAAAAATCTCAATGATGACCCCGGGGCATCTCCCATCGTGTTGCCATGGCAACACGCCAAACATCTGTCCTTGTCATTAGGATTCTCTGGAAAAACTTTGGCGTAGTCAAAAAAAATTTGGTACACAGATGCATCATGGGAAGATAAACAAAAAGTATATTATACCGTTGCTAGGCAACCAACCAGCCATTTTGGATAGACCATGTGACCTGGTGGCGAAGGCGCCATTTCCTGTCAAACTTCGACGAGTGATAATTCGCACATACTTTGGCCGATTTTACTCAAACTTTAATCATTGGTGAACACCCCGGCCCTACACAGATTGATATAAGAAAATCTCAATTGGCCGTAATAGCGCCCCCTAGGGAGATTGCATGGAACAGAAAAATTTTACTTTGCTGTAGACACACCAAATTTGGACCACACATTCGTGACATGGTCTCGATCAAAAAACACAGTGACACCCCCACTCCAGCTCACATCATGTTGCCATGGTAACAGGTCAAACATCTGTCCCTGCCATTAGGATGCCCGGCAAAAACTTTGGTGTAGCCACACCTAATTTGGTACATAGATGGTTCATGGGAATAGGATAATGGCGCGTTAGCAGGGGACTGCGAGTGCAAGCGAGGGCCGATCATCGCCGCTTGCGGCTATATTTATTATTATTATTATTACATCTCTGTATTCTTAGTTTTTGAATAAATGTTTCTGATGAAAATGGATGAAGAAGCTCATGTTAGAAGCAGGTACAGAGGAGGGACAGTGGAGGGACAGAGGAGGGGCAGTGGAGGGACAGAGGAGGGACAGTGGAGGGACAGAGGAGGGACAGAGGAGGGACAGAGGAGGGACAGAGGAGGGACAGAGGAGGGACAGTGGAGGGACAGAGGAGGGACAGTGGAGGGACAGAGGAGGGACAGAGGAGGGGCAGTGGAGGGACAGTGGAGGGACAGAGGAGGGACAGAGGAGGGACAGAGGAGGGGCAGTGGAGGGACAGAGGAGGGACAGTGGAGGGACAGAGGAGGGACAGAGGAGGGACAGAGGAGGGACAGAGGAGGGACAGTGGAGGGGCAGAGGAGGGACAGAGGAGGGACAGGGGAGGGACAGAGGAGGGGCAGGGGAGGGACAGGGGAGGGACAGAGGAGGGACAGAGGAGGGACAGAGGAGGGACAGTGGAGGGACAGAGGAGGGACAGTGGAGGGACAGAGGAGGGACAGTGGAGGGACAGAGGAGGGACAGAGGAGGGACAGAGGAGGGACAGAGGAGGGACAGTGGAGGGACAGAGGAGGGACAGAGGAGGGACAGTGGAGGGACAGAGGAGGGACAGAGGAGGGACAGAGGAGGGACAGAGGAGGGACAGTGGAGGGACAGAGGAGGGACAGTGGAGGGACAGAGGAGGGACAGAGGAGGGACAGAGGAGGGACAGAGGAGGGACAGTGGAGGGACAGAGGAGGGACAGAGGGGGGACAGAGGAGGGACAGAGGAGGGACAGTGGAGGGACAGAGGAGGGACAGAGGAGGGACAGAGGAGGGACAGAGGAGGGACAGAGGAGGGACAGAGGAGGGACAGAGGAGGGACAGTGGAGGGACAGAGGAGGGACAGTGGAGGGACAGAGGAGGGACAGAGGAGGGACAGTGGAGGGACAGAGGAGGGACAGTGGAGGGACAGAGGAGGGACAGTGGAGGGACAGAGGAGGGACAGAGGAGGGACAGTGGAGGGACAGAGGAGGGACAGTGGAGGGACAGAGGAGGGACAGAGGAGGGACAGAGGAGGGGCAGTGGAGGGACAGTGGAGGGACAGAGGAGGGACAGAGGAGGGACAGAGGAGGGACAGAGGAGGGACAGTGGAGGGACAGAGGAGGGACAGTGGAGGGACAGAGGAGGGACAGAGGAGGGACAGTGGAGGACATGGGGACCAGACTGACCTGTATCAAAAATACAGAGATTTCATCACTGCCCCACCAAAAAAAAAAGGAAATAAATGAATTAAACTCTTGCATTTTCTATGTGTTTTGCGATCAAAACAAAACAATCAAAAAATGTAACTGGTTGTATTTTATTTACATTTCTTTTTCCCCTCTCAGACATTACAGCTCTATGGGCAACGCAAACCTCTGCAAACCGCTGTATGTATTTAAGCCTGTGTCTCTCCTCTTTGCATGCAGTATGTACTCTGTTTATTCCGCCTAAAATACCACACATGAACTAAACCAGAGTCTGTATTTATCTGTGTAACCCCTTTCACTTCCACTGAAACACCTCCTAGCGTTCCCCTTCTTTATTTGACACATTTCTCTTCAAGGTTTTGTAGAGAGATGATTTATGTCTCAGTCCGTCTTGTCATTAACGGTCCACTTCAAAATGCTCTTAGCCCAAAGACTGACAACTTCGCCAGGACCCCCGTGCTTTATTTTTACAGTTTCTGGTGGAATTTGGGGCTTAAGTTACTTTTTGTCATGGCTTTGACCGTGAAAGCTTCAACTTTTTTTAGAGGAGCTCTGGAGATCATTTTCTAGGTGTGTCCACTGTGTTTTGATTCTTCGAGCGTTGCAGCGCCAGTTCAAAAGTGACATTTTTGTTCTGAAGTGGGTAGTTTTCTAGTCCAACACTTTTACTCCCAGTTCCGTCAGGGTTTTATTAAAGTATTCTGATTTGACTAAATGGTTTGCTTACTCTATTCAATACTAAGAATAGACCCAATAGTCAGTACTGATTCTGATACCACAATGATGATAAAAACACAGTATAATGTGATTTTTCAACAATAAATTGTAGTCCTTTCTTTTCTCTTCCCATGTGGCCTTATATGTGTGCACCCCTCAGTGCTCCTGCAGGTTCCACAGTGCTCTGTGGGGGGTATAATAGTCTATAATATTCTATAATATTCTATAATAGTCTCTGTGCTCTTACACTTGTTCTGATGCAGCTCAAGATCATCAAGATCTAAAGCTATTCAGGAAAGGTTCATTTCTGTCCTGTGGATGTGACTTTTTAGTATCGATACTGCTCTAATGAGTATTGAGTTTTGATACTAGTTTTAGTATCTGATTTTCAATACTTTTGGCAGTGTCCTGTCAATTACATGAACCTTTTTATGGTATTTTGTGTGGAAATGCAAGCCTGTTTTTCAGTGCAGTTAACATCCAAAATGAAAAACATGTTTTTAACTTTAGTATTTAGCATTTGGCTAAAATGTTACAGAGTGTGTCTTTAACACATCCTCTCACATCTTAACCGTTAGTCTTACCAGTAACTGTCAAAGTGTCAAACAGAAGTGACCCTCCCTGGACCACGGAGACGTTACACACACACTGTACAATTACTTTACTTGAGTTGTACTTTCCACCAAATACTTTTTTCCTACTTAAATAATATTATTTTTAAGTATTGGTACTTTTACTTGCTTCTGTGTTTGGAATTCCCCTTCGATTTTGCACTGGAAAAGTTTTCAGTAGAATAAAGTGATTATTTGTGGTTTCTTGTCATAAACTTTCTTTGATTTGCCTCATCACAAACCCTGGAGGCAAAGACACAACTGAATGGGATAAATTTATATTATGTGATTAAGTAACAACCAGTTTCCTGAAAGTGCTGTTGTTTACATAGACATTTTAGACGAGTTTCAACCCAGCCAAAAACAATGTATTTCCTACCATATATATATATATCCTTAGGAAATAACCGTTTCTGTGTAATTTTGTCAAGTTTCTAATGAACTCATTTGAAATAACTGAAAGCAGATGTGGAATTAGCTTGTTTTTAATGTGATTTCTTAACACATTTTAATAGAAAAAAAGAAGAAATATACAATAACATCTTTAAAGGTCCCATGACATGGTACTTGTTGATGCTTTTCTATGGCTCCTTAATGGTTCCCTAATACTGTAAATGAATCCTTCTTCAAAATCAACACTCAGTGCATGAGAAACAGAGATAAGATGAGAAAGAGTCATTTTTCTCTCTCTGAACACTCCATTCTGGGCGTTGTTGCTTGAATGCAAATGAGGAGAAAAGAGCTGGCCTATAGTAGAGGGTGGGGGCGTGGCCAAACTCTCCGCTCTCCGCGCTCAGCCCTCAGCTGATCCATTTCCGTGTTTTTGCACGGGGGGGAGAGATTTGAAGCGTTCCATTGAAAAATAAACACATTTCCACAGAAAATAAAATTAAACCACTGCTGTTCAAAGGTCCAGAGGCTCAGATAAAGGACTTCCGAGCCTAGAAACACTCGGACGTGCCTCCAGGCAAATAAAAAAACGCATTTCGCATTGCCTAGCGCATTCACAGTCCAAACTCTCTGGGCGTGATTTACAGAGACGCTGAGTACAGACAGACGGGGGTGGAACTGCATTTGCATTTCTTTTTTCGATCTGACGTCAATAAGGACATTAACGTTCAAAAACCTCAGAAAGTGAAAATGTCATGCCATGGGACCTTTAAGCAAACTATGGAGTCATATAGACGTTTACTACAGTGACCGAGGAGCCCTCTCTGGCTCCAGTGACCGAGGGGCCCTCTCTGGCTCCTGTGCCCGAGGAGCCCTCTTTGGCTCCAGTGACCGAGGGGCCCTCTTTGGCTCCTGTGACTGAGGAACCCTCTTTGGCTCCTGTGACCGAGGGGCCCTCTTTGGCTCCATGACACAAGCAGGTGACACAACCTTATCTCTGTTAAGAGATAAGAATGCATAAATACACCTGTAATAATATAAATGCAAGATATTTTTAATGTCAACATTCCAGGTAAAGCAATAACATTTCAGTAGTGTCTAGCTGGAGGATTAGACTGTTTAACATTGTCTTTAAGTATAATTTATTCCCCATGAGGAAAGCACTTTATCTCATGGTGCTTCTGTGGACACTGTGGACATTAGAGTGTTTCTGGTGCAGCCTGTAACATGCGCTGAGTGGTTTGATCCTCTCTTCTCATCCCTGTTCACTGTTTCTCTGCATGTTTTAGACTTGTGTTTGCTGTGAACGCCAAGACGGTGCACGCTTCACTGCAGCCCCCCCCCCAGCCCTCTCTGTTTCTGCTTGTCTGGGCTGTCAGAGCGGTCCGAGATACGGCAAAAAAAAAGAAAAGAAAAAAAGATTCAAATCACAGTTTTGTTAGAGACTACATCATGATTACAAATAATCAATGCCTGAATTGCCTGAAGAGAAGATCACTAAAGCTTCTGAAAGGCGACACCTCAAAGCAGCTGGTCAATCACTCTGATCAATCAGAGGAGCTGTTTGGGTCATAGAGACATAGAGATGCATTGAACAGAAAATAGAAGGAAGAATTCACTATCGTCTCAATGATATCAGTTCAGTCGAGATCCTGTTTGACTCTAAGTTTGTGGTAGCTCATCCATAGTTTTATTTATACACGGCAGTTATGTCATTTGGAGATAAATAACAGCTACATAACATTTAAATGAGATTAGTCTTATGTTCTTTTTGTTTCAAGGAACTCTGATATTTTCAGTCCTCTATAATTAGATACTTTAACTCTAGTACTGACATTGGTATTGGAATAACTGAATAACCCAAGTTTATTACCATTCTCTTCTAACTGAAAAAATATTAACATTTTGTCATATTCCCACCCGTCCTGTCATTCCCTCTCCCTCCTTCAGTCTTTTCCTCCATCCCTTGTTTGAATCATGGGTCTTGGATCATGAATGTTCTAATATGCATATTGTAATGTTTGTTTAACATTTATGCTAACATTTATGCTGATGTTTATGCTGACGTTTATGCTCATGTTTGTGCTCATGTTTGTGCTCATGTTTGTGCTCATGTTTGTGCTCATGTTTGTGCTCATGTTTGTGCTCATGTTTGTGCTCATGTTTGTGCTCATGTTTGTGCTCATGTTTGTGCTCATGTTTGTGCTCACGTTTGTGCTCATGTTTGTGCTGACGTTTGTGCTCATGTTTGTGCTCACGTTTGCTGCAGCAGGTGGTTGCTAAAGGCACTGGGCATGTGGAGGACAGAGGCATGTGGGACGCTCTGAGACGCAGCACGAGTCAGGTGCTGTTTTCTGACCTCACTGAGGTTAGATCTGGATCTGTTCAAATAATATTAGGTTATGGGTGAGATCAAGAACAAATGAACATTTAGTTTGAATGTAAGTAGAATCATAGCATCACAATCATGTTCAGTATCTGCTGATTTCTCCCTCACAGTGGCTCCTGTAGAATGAAGAGTGTAGAGTGAGTTGGTGCCTGTGAAATCTGCAGCAGAAGAATCAGTAAAACATTAACCGTTACAGTCTAAATGGCTGATCTGTCTCTGACTATTAACTCACATCTGACTCAAAGCTGCAGCTCGGATAAAACATGGAGCTGTTAATGATCAGCCAAAGCTAATGTCCATCACACACACTGGAAACCACAGACCACCTGCTCGTGCACTTCTGATAACAGTGTCTTACAAATAATCAAACTCTAACTAGTGCTGCACAATTTTAGAACAAATCTTACACTTATTCGGATTGTGGTCAGATTTGCACGTTGTAAACTCCAGGAGTGTTAAAATTTAAGAGAAGAAATATGAACTGATAAACTAATACAATCATGTATTTCAGGTCTAAACTGCAGGCTCAATGACATTTTTTATTTTTATTTTTGAATTTATTTGCAACATATTGTGCAGCCCTAACCTAAGATATTTATTTAGAAAAAACATGGACGTGTGCTGTGTGTGGGTGAAGAATATTAGAAGCACAGTTGAATCACATCTGATCATATGACAAGGTGTAAAATGGATATGTAATAATACAGTAATAATGCATTTCTTTATATAAAAAAGTAGTAAAGTTGTTTTGACAAACTGGTACTGGTCAGATTAGCAATGAAAAATGTCATTGAAAAAAACACCCCTAAAATAAAAAGAGTGCAGCTTTAGTCCAGTCATGAGGTCAAATTATATGTTTATTTTGGGTTCAGAGTCAACCAAAGGGCCACATTGGCCCCGGAGCTGAACAGTGCCCAGGTCTGATACAACACATGCTTCAAAAAGGCTTTTTAATGTTAAAAAAATGAATGAAAAATGCAAATATAAGTATTGAAGTATTGAAATAACTGTATTAAATGTTGATAGTGGTTCAGAAAGTTCATTCATGTGGTTTCTTTTATTAGTCTGTGAATGACAAAGCAGAGACGACACTCCTGGTCCACTTCTTCGGTAAAAAAGGCAAAGCGGAGCTGAAATTTGAAGACTTTTACAAGTACGTCTCATGTCCTGTCTTTTATAAACACAACTGTCTTTGGCCTAAAGTGGTTGGTTGACTCTTTGTTGTGGTGGAATAGATTCATGGATAACCTGCAGACGGAGATGCTGGAGGTGGAGTTTTTGGCGTTTTCCAATGGAATGTCGACCATCAGCGAGGAGGACTTCGCTCGGATCCTTTTACGCTACACAAATGTAGATGACGTCAGTGGGTACCTGGAGAATGTACGGAGCACCATGCCAGACGAGAAGGTACAACACAGAGGGGTGAGGTAAAGGGGCACTTAGAACTTTAATGGGGATGTGGAGCACGTGCTTGTCTCCATGGAGATATTACTGCTTTGTCTGGAATGTTCCACTGTGGCATAAAGCCTTTGTTTGATTATAGATGTTTTATCAGCTTGGAAAAACATTGTGACTGTGAGCAGACTCTCTCCACTGATCTGATCACCTGCCGGTCTCTATGGAGACAACAAAGTTTAAAGCCATACAGTGGAACATTCTAGGTAAAGCAGGTGGCATAACGCCCACCACAAAAAGTTACATGGTGCAAAACAGTATTTATTTATTTATTGATACTTTGCAGCTGATGTCATCCACATTCCCTGGGGGTGTGATGCTAACTGTAGGCACTGCTCTGTCTGAATCTGAGCTTTATTTGAACATAAACTGACCATAAAGAACTGAGTCAGTTGGAACCAGGGAACTAAACAGGTGAGCTCATTTGTGCTGTTAAACACATATAAAAAGCGAGCTCTCCAACAGTTAGTCACTCTTATCTTTTGTTCAACATCAAACACCTAAACAGGACCATGAACGTCGTATTGATCACAGGCTCCTGAAAATGTGTTGCTTAAATCCATTTTGTATTTCTTCTTGAGTTTTGTCAAATGTGTGCATTATGTCACCAGTACAGACACATGGAGAACACCTACTGCATCGATGTATGTGCATATCAATCAATCAATCAATCAATCAATCAATCAATCAATCAATATTTATAAAGCACTTTTCATACAAAAATTGTAGCACAAAGCGCCTTACAGTGGTCAAGGATTAGAAGATTGACCTTTATTGATCTCACACAGGAGAAGTTGTTTCTATATTTGACCCGGGGACCATCCCCATGATTTTGTTTTGTTATTTAGTCTTGGTCAGGACCTAAGCTGGAGGATTTTACCTGGAGCATGTTTAGGTTGGTGGGGGAAACCGGAGTGCCCGGAGGAAACCCACCCAGACACAGGGAGAACATGCAAACTCCACACAGAAAGGCCCGGGCAACCCGAACCTTCTTGCTGTGAAGCATGAGTGCTAACCACTCAGGCACCGTGCTGCCAGAGGGAAAAAAAAAAAAAAAGACAACAGACAAGCAGACGAACCAACAACAAACAGATAGACAAGCAAACAAACAAAAGAACAAACAAAAGACAAGCAAACAGACGACCGAAGTCAATCAAAGGCCAAACTAAACAGGTGAGTCTTGAGCCACTCTTAAAAACATGAATGTTCTTCGGCCCTGAGCTCCTCCGGCAGTTCCATAGACGAGGGCCGTAGTCCTGAAAAGACGCCTCTCCGTGAGTGTCCAGACTTTGGGAATGACCAGGAGCTGCCGGAGGAGCGCAGGGCCCGTGAAGGTTCGTAAGGGGAAAGCAGTTCTGAAAGATAAGAAGGCCCAAGACCATTAAGACATTTAAAAACCAGTAAAAGAACTTTAAAATCTATCCTGAAACTCACAGGGAGCCAATGCAGAGATTTTAAGACCGGTGTAATGTGATCCCGCCCTCTGGTCCTCGTCAGGACACGTGCTGCTGAAGTTTGTAATAATTGCAAACCTGAAATCCTCTTTTTGGGATATCTGTCTATCTTTCTGTTATCCTTCCATAACCCATACAGTCTCCTCTTTAGTGTCTCTGAATTGTGTGTTGAGTGAAGCATCCTCATTTGGTTGTTAATATGTTTTTCCTCTCCACACTTTGACCCACAGAGCAAAGCCCCCAGCACTGGCCCTTTGCACTAGACGAGGGTGATGCGAGATCTCCATTCACAATCAAGTGGGGCCTATCATTAGCCTAAGAGATATTATATGGCCTGCTCCTTCTTAAAACAGCAAAACGTCGCACATAACTCATTACTTCATTTGTTAGCTGGCTTGTGTGCTCCCCCCTCCGCTGAGAGAGAGAGATAGTATCCGTGAGATGGTTGAGCGCATTTCTAAAGACGCCGTGTTCACGTCTGCAGCCAACCTTGAGATGTTTGGAGATTCATCACTTTTTGTTTTTGTTTATACAAGTATCAGGTTAATCTGCTTTTGAAAACCCCCAGAAAATGTCATGACCCCGACTTTAAAAAGAGTGAAAAAGCTACAGTCCAACCCCTGCACTGACAGGTCGGCATGTCCATACGGCGCAGGGGAAGACCAACCAAACCAGAGACTCCCCGCTCTTTTAAATACAACAATAGTGTTTGTACTGATGTCATTTAAGTGCTTCATATGGGGTTTTACAGGGACAATAAATTCAACTTACAGTAGATACCGTCAGGTAGATCACGCTGGGAGTTTTGGTGCATGGATGTCTATGGCGGAATGTCCAGACGCTTCTACACTTACACAATACACAGATTAGCAAATGCAACCAAAACGTTTGAAGATGGTCTGAAAAGTAAAAATACAAAAGGAGTTCATTGTAACCCACTGTAGTTCCAGATAAGTCAGTTCTTTATGGTCAGTTTTTCTTAAATTAAGCTCAAATAAAAAACTGACAAAGCCTCAGACAGAGCAGAGCCTCTAGTTAGCATCACACCGGCTGCAAAGTATCAATAGGCTCTGTTCACATCACAACATTCTCCCGCCATAGTTTAAAACCGAGCTGAGGATAAAGGTCAGAATTCTGCAGATTTTTTGAGCTGGTTCAAATCTCTGTAATTACAGAACCGATCCACTTTAAATAAAACCTGACAGTAGAAATAAACAAATGTGATTTTTTTTTTTTCTTTCAGTTTCAGAATAGTTTCCCACAGATGTGATTGTCGTCAGATGAAAGGACTTTGACATAAGATCAATAAAACAAGTTTGTGGGTTCAACAATTGTGGATCAAAACTTTGGACACTAAATCTGCCCTTTAGAGTTACACAGGCTCCGTCTGAGATTATATCATCTGAGATTATATCATCTGAGATTATATCATCTGAGATTATATCATCTGAGATTATATCATCTGAGATTATGTCATCAGATTCTATAAAGTTGTACATATAAAGCTTTAATGACTAAGGACATATTTTTATTTTCAGGGAATCACGTTTGAAGAGTTCAGATCATTTTTCCAGTTCTTAAACAACCTGGAGGATTTCACCATCGCAATGCAAATGTACAACTTTGCCAATCGCTCCATTGGACAAGGTACACAAACAAACAAACAAACAAACAAACAAGGTACACATACAAACAAACAAACAAACAAGGTACACATACAAACAAACAAACAAACAAACAAGGTACACATACAAACAAACAAACAAACAAGGTACACATACAAACAAACAAACAAACAAACAAGGTACACATACAAACAAACAAACAAACAAACACACAAACAAACAAACAAACAAACAAACAAGGTACACATACAAACAAACAAACAAACAAGGTACACATACAAACAAACAAACAAACAAGGTACACATACAAACAAACAAACAAACAAGGTACACATACAAACAAACAAACAAACAAGGTACACATACAAACAAACAAACAAACAAGGTACACATACAAACAAACAAACAAACAAACAAGGTACACATACAAACAAACAAACAAACAAGGTACACATACAAACAAACAAACAAACAAACAAGGTACACATACAAACAAACAAACAAACAAACAAGGTACACATACAAACAAACAAACAAACAAACAAACAAGGTACACATACAAACAAACAAACAAACAAACAAACAAGGTACCAGAGGTGTGGACTCGAGTTATGTGACTTCGACTCGAGTCAGACTCGAGTCACGAATTTGATCACTTTAGACTCGACTCGACAAAATGTCCAACCAACACTTGCAAGTCGACTTGGACTTCAATATCAATAACTCGTGACTTCACTTGGACTTAGGCCTTTTGACTTGTGATGACTTGCTACGTCCAATGAAAAAAAACTCTAAAAGTATGTTGATAAGGACCGCACTCGTTGTACTTGTGAATCTGCGAGAATGTATGCAAAGAGCATGTGCGCGCGGCTTGCACAACATCCAATCACAGTAGATCTACGTTGCTTTCATTCGACCGCATCCAAGGCAAACTGCACAACAAATGATGCGGAAACAAGCATCCACGCGCCAGTTTGCAAAATGATGCCGAAGGTGATTTCGTTTGGTTATAAAAACTACAAAGTTGTCAACAAAAAATGAACGGCAATATGCAGAACGTGCGGGTCAAAGATTACAGACGGAGCTTTGAGCTAATACAACCATGAGACTTTTTGGGAATATTATAACATGTTTTTCACACCTGGATTCTTTCATTTTTTTCTAATGTTATTTGATATGGTGTAAAAAGGTAAAATGAATACAGATCTTGCAGACATTATATGATTTGCAGAAATTTTATTTCCCCTAAAGGGGACTCGAAATGACTCAAAACTAAAATGCTAGGACTTTGGACTCGACTTGAGACTTGTGAGCTTTGACTTGGGACTTGACTCGGCACTTGGATACTCTTGACTCGGGACTTCACTCGGACTTGAGTGCAAAAGACTTAGACTTACTTGGGACTTGCCCAGAAATGACTTTGTCCCACCTCTGCAAGGTACACATACAAACAAACATACAAACAAGGTACACATACAAACAAACATACAAACAAACAAACAAACAAGGTACACATACAAACAAACAAACAAACAAACAAACAAACAAGGTACTCATGCAAACAAACATACAAACAAACAAACAAGGTACACATACAAACAAACAAACAAACAAGGTACACATACAAACAAACAAACAAACATACAAACAAGGTACACATACAAACAAACAAACAAACAAGGTACACATACAAACAAACAAACAAACAAACAAACAAACAAGGTACACATACAAACAAACAAACAAACAAACAAGGTACACAAACAAACAAACAAACAAACAAACAAGGTACACATACAAACAAACATACAAACAAGGTACACATACAAACAAACATACAAACAAACAAACAAGGTACACATACAAACAAACAAACAAACAAACAAACAAGGTACACATACAAACAAACAAACAAACAAGGTACACATACAAACAAACAAACAAACATACAAACAAGGTACACATACAAACAAACAAACAAACAAGGTACACATACAAACAAACATACAAACAAACAAACAAACAAACAAGCAAACAAGGTACACATACAAACAAACATACAAACAAACAAGGTACACATACAAACAAACAAACAAACAAACAAACAAACAAGGTACACATACAAAC
>JAVJIX010000070.1:5047500-5070444 GCA_036785185.1 Paratrypauchen microcephalus
TATTGGGCGTTATGAATGTCTATCATTGAGCGTATACGTAAGTCCATAGCCAATCATGTCAGTTGTCAGTTCAAACTACAAGCTTCCGTTTGTCATGTGGTACGCGTCACCGTCTTGCCACACCTCCCCCGCTCTCTGATTGGGGCCCTAAATCTGGGACTCTCGCTTGGACGAGTTTCCAGGCCGCCTTCCAGTTCGAAACGAACGGAAGCGGCCTGGGAATTCCCAGGCTAGAAGATGAGGGTTTAAAAAAGACATTTAATGCTCTTCACATATTAGTAAATCCATATTTTAGATTTTAATGCAAAACACAGTATTGATATAAAAGTATTTGATAAGAAAACATAAGTACAGAGATAGGTGGTAGGTGAAAACAGACATTTTCAGAGCACTTAAGCCTTACTCAGACATGAATGAATCAGTGAAAATATTCTGAGTTAGATAAAAGGAGAAATTCAATTTGTCAACTGGACAAAGTTTGTTTGGTTTATATCTGGCTGCAGGGTGTAGTGAGCTCCTCCCTGCAGCCAGATATAAACAGGGTCTAACCAGCATCAGAACCAGAACTGACGAAGCCTCTCGGACGAGCGGCGAAATGTTTTTACAACCAAACAAACTTTGTCCAGTTGACAAATTGAATTTCTCCTTTTATCGTGGATTCTACCTGGACGACTGAGGGACTCTTCACTCAACTCTGAGTTAGATCATAATGATGGAAAAATCACAACAACATGGTTAAAACATGGCAGATTTTCCATGATATGTAACAGGAAGAGCATTAGAAAAAGTCTTTGTGTGTGTGTGTTCTAAAATAGCGCCTCTTGTGGTCGTGTGTTGGAGGTGAACAGTCTCCAGGGGGATGAGCAGCTGTGGACTCAGGACCCACTTTTGTGTTACTTTGTCATGAGCAGAGCTAATACTGGACCTGTGCTTATAATACTGTATATGAGAGGAGAAATATGACACTTTACACTTCTAAAAGTGAATAGATGATCAAATGTAGAAGCTTAAAGTTGTGCTGTATCTTCTGGCTCTGAACAGCTCTTCACCTGAGACTTCACACTGAATTATGTATGAGAGAAAGAGTCAAGTTCTCAGGAGCCTTGAACAGAACATGTGACACTATCATAAAGTGCTTTCTGTGCTTTTTTCACTCATTTGTAAAATGGACAATGCAATAAGTTCTTTCATTTTGCTAATTTACATAGAGCCTAAACCAAAGTTGTGCTTATTTGCAAATGTTGTGAATTGTTCATAGTAAAACTGCTGACTTGTGGATCATTTTACAGTTTCACATTTAAAACCTCAAATAATACATAAAAAAGCATGTTTCTCTTGGATTACAAAAATATCTTCAGATTATTGAATCTGGGACAAAATGAATGTTAGTGTTGTCCACCCATTGTTGACTAAAATTACAGGGAAAACAATTCAATCCTAATTGACCCTTTTGTCCTCTCAGGTGATTTTGTGGATATTGACAAGTGAACTCGAGGTATTAGTGACATCGATCAGTATAAAATAACACTGCATTTTCCACATATTACACAGTGTACAGCAGAGATGAAATGAAGTATTGAAAATGGGGCCATTTTACTCCCTTTGTTTATTTAGCAAATTGTGATCAAATTGTTGTATTAAAAAGGTCAGAACACAAATGTAATTTCTTGTTACGAGGCTTCCTGACGATGTCATTACTTTTTGTAAATGTAAAAAAAAAAACATTTCTTTTCTATTCTCTTAGTGTCCAGATCAGGTCAAAACGCGACATAAAAACATGCTGCTTCTTTGGCCTAAATAAAAAGGCCTGTTTATGCTACTGTGATGTGGTTTCCTCATCACAAACTGAACTGGAGTCGTGTTTGTTTCATTCACACGTTTAACACACAAACCTGCACATTTAGACTGAGTTCTTCTGTTCCACCTTGTGATGTCATGTGGTAATACAGGAAGTGCTCCACTGTGTTTTTAAACTCTGTACACCTTCATTTCAGCCCTGGAATTGCCAATCTCTACTGAATTAAAGGAGGAAGGAGCTGTTAACATGAAAAACACACACCTCATGACATCACAAGGTGGAACAGAGGATTTTGAGATATGGGCAGACTAATAATAAAGAATTAATCAAACGTGTGTGAATGAAACAAAACACAACTCTGTAAAGTAACAATTGTCCAATAATCAGGAAGTGCATGTTAGCATGGTAGTTGTTGTTAGCTTTACTGCCTCTGAACTCTTGGATTTGTTTTCGTTGCAGGTGAATGGCCCGTGGTGCTTCAGAATCCTCCAGTCTGATCCTGGACAGGTGAAGAATGACACATTATTATTATTCTAGTACAGAAGGTCAAGGGAATATAAAGTCACTTACTGCTGATGTTTTTATTTTGAGGTTTTAAATGTGTTATTTATTATTTGTAAATATGTTCATAATAAATGTGTCCCTCTAAGACGCAATAGTCCCTTTAAGACAACATAACAACAGAAATAATAAAAAGATAATACATCAAAAATGAGATAGAAATATATCATTAATTAATAGGCCAAATAACAGGTCTGTAGTGTTGAAATGTGTTCATGTTATTACTGAGGTTTTTATTTAGATCTTTTAAAGGTGCACTATGTAACTTTTCTGGCAGGCACTTGTCTCCATGGGGACGCACTGGCCTTAAAATTACATTCTGACTAAAAACATATTGAAAAGCTTCAGATTGACAGCATCCTCTCCACAGATCTGGTGGCGGCATCACGTGCTTTTCTAAATGGAGATAGAATAGTTTTAATGCCGAACTGTGGAACATTCCAGGCGAAGCAATATCATCTTTGATGCTCTGTATTACAAGGTCATGAACCCTTCAAAATGACATTATTGCACCTTTAATTGGATAGACATTTCATGTAGTTGTGAGAGAATGTTAATGTGAAAGGAAAAGTAACGTTTTTTTACAATCTGAGCCTTCTTTCGGCAATAAAACAAGTAGTTTTACTCACCCATAGCAGTTTGGTGTCAATTGGAGCAGTATCGCAGAACTTATGTTGGAGCCGTTCTGTTCTACTAATGATCCCGTATCCGTTAGCGTGAGTGCTCGGGGCATTACTTTGCGGTGTCCAAATAACACAAACTTTAGCACTTTTCAAATCACAGAAGATCGCTGTGTCAGGGTAGACTTTTAGTGGATTCCAAAACGGCCTGAAACCCGATATCGCAACAGAAAAGTAAAGTTCAGAGCGGTGTTAGCTTCTTTCGGACTAGCGGTGTTTACAAAACAGCTGAGTTCACGCATGCGCACTGTCCTCTCTGATGACGTCATCAAATGAAACTATAGCTGCATATCGGGTTTCAGGCCGTTTTGGAATCCACTAAAAGTCTACCCTGACACAGTGATCTTCTGTGATTTGAAAAGTGCTAAAGTTTGTGTTATTTGGACACTGCAAAGTAATGCCCCGAGCACTCACGCTAACGGATACGGGATCATTAGTAGAACAGAACGGCTCAACATAAGTTCTGCGATACTGCTCCAATTGACACCAAACTGCTATGGGTGAGTAAAACTACTTGTTTTATTGCCAAAAGAAGGCTCAGATTGTAAAAAAAATGTTAATTTTCCTTTAAGCCTTATTTATGATTATAATGTTCTGTATTTGAAGTCATTTATAACAGGTTTTGACAGTCTTAACCTTGTAATATAGTGAGTGATCAGTGCTAACAGCTCGTTAATCTCTTCATTATCACATCACATCGTGCCCTATTGGTCAGATCAGATCAGGATTGTCCCACCTACACAACGACTACAAAGTGTTCTCATAAAGGGACTAAACCAGGATTATTGTATTTTATTAGACAAGTCTGAATCTTATAGGGACAAACTGACCAATAAAGAAATAAGTCAAAACAAGGGCCAGAACAGGACGGTGCAGGAGTCCGGCTGAAACAGGCTAAACATCATGAAACGATCTATGAAACTAGGGACTGAAAACTAGACTCATATTTTAATTAATTTAATTAGATGAACTTGCCTTTTCTTCACAAACTTCACTGGTACTTCATGTAGATGTTGAGATCCAATAAAACTTCAAATGTAGTGATTTTGGTGCAGATCGGTGTTGAAGTTTATAAATATGTGAAAAATAAACAGCAGGTCTCAAACTATCAAACAATACGTGAACTTTTCAGTCCTATTAAAACTGTAGTAGAGTAGAAAGTACACAAAGTACCTGCGCTCAAATGGAGTGAAGTAAAAGTGACAAGTATCCACTGCAAAATGTACAAAAGTAAAGTACAGGTACTAGAGCTGCTTTAAATTAATATAGAAAAATAACATGAAATTGAATGAAATATTAGTCTTACTCTACAGCACATCTGCAGAGTCTTTACCTCCATTCTCTGACCTCATTATGAATATGCAGAAATACACCAGCCACATGTTTGTTCACTCCTGGGACTCTTATCTTAAATTAGTGTTGATTTTACAGGAGTCATTTATAACCTCTTTAGGCGAGTGTACAGTGTGTGTGTCCTTAGATGAACCACAGAGCACTGCTGTTAGTCTAAAACAGGAACACAAATACTGTATGTTTCAGCACTGACGAGATGCTTGCTAAGATGTTTGTTTGTAGAACTTTAGGCAAATGACTGTTACCAAATGTTATGCTGCATTAAACCTAAACTTTATGCTAAAACTATTGTGAGTGAGATTTCTTGTAGTTCCCTGTAAACTCTACACAGAACAGAGACTTGGGGAATCAAAGCGGGTAGAAATGATAACCACAATACTGCATTATCATTCTCCAGTTAAACAAGGCAAAGTCATTTAATGTGTGTTTTTATAGTAATTTCTATTGTGCCATTTCAGTGACAATGCACTTGGTCTGTACAGCGGGATTATTGAAGGAAAAATGCACACTAATGTTGCCCTATAGATCTTTATAAACTGCTTTATATGACAGGGGAGTACAGAGAGTGTGGAGAGACATTAGGCAAATTGCTCTTTGGGTTTTTTTCTGCATTAGCGCTGTGACCTAACCCCCATTTTATTTTTATTTTATTTAGTTTATTTATGAGACAGGGACAGTGCACAATCTACATTACCCTTAAAGGAAAAGTAACGTTTTTTTTTTACAATCTGAGCCTTATTTCAGTAATAAAACAAGTTGTTTTACTCACCCATAGCACTTTGGTGTCATATGGAGGATTTTCGGAGATGTTTTAGATTTGCGTTAGCCTAGTGCAGTGCTTCTCAATTATTTTCTGTGACGCCCCCCCTAGGAAGAAGAAAATATTTCACGCCCCCCTTCCTGCGCGTGACTATAAATAGTATTATTTGTCTAGAAAATTGTTCTGAGAACACCACTGTATCCTTTTATTAACATTATAAACAAAAAAAAGAAAGAAACTTACAACAAAGACTGCACTGAGGACTCAAATATTAATGTGTTTTTAATGCAGCTTTGTGCACATTTGTTTACGTTTTACAGAAATGAAACTTAAAACCACCTCATTTGCCTAAGCTAAAAGCACTGAAAAAAAAACACTCTCTCCTTGTGCCACTGATGCGTCAGCTTCTGTCGGACTAAAGGACACGACTCAGTGGAATATACGTGTTTTTTCTGTGACAGAGGATGTTCTGTTCATGGTGAGACTGTGCGTAAATCGCATGTGAGAACGCCACTGCCAACTACTGTTGTTGATGTGCAATTATACTTAGTTCTAGTACAGTACAGCAAAAAAACATGTTTCCCAGGGTCATACGCGCCCCCCCTGGCATCACACCACGCCCCCCCAGGGGGGCCCGCCCCACTATTTGAGAAGCACTGGCCTAGCGCGACTTATAGCCATAGCTCGGGGCATTCCCTGAGCATGTAATATGCCCTGTGCGGGCTCCAAATAACACAAACTTTAGCACTTTTCAAATCATAGAAGCTCGATGTCTTTAGTCTACGATTTCGTTTGAATCAAAAGTGGCCTGTAATCCGAGATTTATCCATAGTTTACAGCTTTGCGTTCCATGTTTGGGTCCCGGGAGCTGAGAGCACAGTCCGCACATGCGCACTGGCCTCCTCATCTACTCGAAACTATGGATAAATCTCGGATTACAGGCCACTTTTGACCACACGAAATCGTAGACTAAAGACATCGAGCTTCTATGATTTGAAAAGTGCTAAAGTTTGTGTTGTTTGGAGCCCGCATGGGGCATATTACATGCTCGGGGAATGCCCCGAGCTATGGCTATAAGTCGCGCTAGGCTAACGACGTTAGCCTAACGCTAATCTAAAACATCTCCGGAAATGCTCCATATGACACCAAAGTGATATGGGTGAGTAAAACAACTTGTTTTATTACCGAAATAAGGCTCAAATTGTAAAAAACGTTACTTTTCCTTTAACAGGAGAGATGCAGTGTCCCAGGTTGTAGCACCAGAGCTCTCCTCCACAGTCTAATAAATACATTGTTAATTATCTACTTGGCTGTGTACTTAATTACTGTAGTATCTTTATTTATCAGCAGCTTAAACATTCTATATTACACAAAATTGGCACTTGTGAGCTTTTCGCCACCTCCTCACAAACAAACCCAGAGTTCTGTTTAGTTTGATTCACATTTGAGTAAAACTGCTTTATTAGTCTGTCTATAAACGCTCTGTTCCACCGTGTAGCGCCTTGAGTTCAGTAGATCGGCAATTCCAGGTCTGAAATCATCCCAATGATACTAGTGAAAATGTATGGAGTTTAAAAACATGGTGGAGCACTTCCTGTATTACCACATGACATCACAAGGAACAGAGTGTTTTCCGTTTTAGAAGAACTCACCCTAAATATGCAGTTTTTGTGTGTTAAACATGTGCAAATGAAACAAAACACAACTCCAGGTGTGTTTGTGTTGAAGAAACATGAAAACCGACCAACAGTAAAGAGAAGAGATATAATATTATCTCTGCTGCTTTTCCACACACTCACCCACAGTCCTGTTCATATACACCTCTAATCAACCCTTATTTAACACGTTGAGCTTCGTTTCATCACTGAGAGGCTACAGCAGAAGAAATGGGTTTTCACATCCTGCACCTGAAGCCACTCGTTATCAGCATTAGTCATCGG
This sequence comes from Paratrypauchen microcephalus, assembly GCA_036785185.1. NCBI lineage: Eukaryota > Metazoa > Chordata > Actinopteri > Gobiiformes > Gobiidae > Paratrypauchen > Paratrypauchen microcephalus. Next base: position 5,054,593 of record JAVJIX010000070.1, read on the forward strand.
AGTGTGTGGGAGAGAAACGGCGATTTGAGATTTTTAAACTTAAGACGAGTAAATATTTCACAGAATTCCAAACGTTCCTCCAGTGAGATGGGCACATTTGAGGTTAAAGGAGCAGAAATGAGCATTAGCCGTGATATATGGCAAATGGAAAACCGTTTGTGTTGAAACATCTGCACATGTTTGAAGTAAAAGTAAAGTTTTACTATAAAGCTGCAGTACTCAGTCCTATAATGTGCAGTCATGTGTACTGCTGATACTGATTTATACATGAAAAGAAATATCTGTTTTTAGTCATACACTGTATGATATGCTAATACCATCAAATATACTACTACTACTACTACTACTACTACTACTACTACTACTACTACTGCTACTACTACTGCTGCTACTACTACTGCTACTACTACTACTGCTACTACTACTACTGCTACTACTGCTACTACTACTACTACTACTGCTGCTACTACTACTACTACTGCTACTACTACTGCTACTGCAGCAACTACTGCTACTACTGCAGCAGCTGCTACTGCTACTGCTACTGCTACTGCTACTACTACTACTACTACTACTACTACTGCTACTACTACTACTACTGCTACTGCTACTGCTACTGCTGCTACTGCTACTGCTACTGCTACTGCTACTGCTGCTGCTGCTGCTGCTGCTGCTGCTGCTGCTGCTGTAAGCAACTGCAGCAGCAACAGCGGCAACAGCGGCAACAGCGGCAACGCGGCAACAGCGGCAGCGGCAACAGCAGCGGCAACAGCAGCAACAGCAGCAGCAGCAGCCAGCAGCGGCAACAGCAACAGCGGCAGCTGCTGCAGCAGCGGCAGCAACAGCAACAGCTAGCAAGCAGCAACAGCAGCAGCAGCAGCAACAACAGCGGCAGCTACTGCTACTACTGCTGCTACTACTGCTGCTGCTGCTGCTGCTGCTGCAGCAGCAACCACAGCAACTGCAACAGCAACAGCAGCTGCTAGCAACTGACAGCAACAGCAACAGCAACAGCAGCAGCAACAGCAACGACAACAGCAGCAGCAGCAACAGCAGCGGCAGCAGCAACAACAGCAACAGCAGCAGCAACAGCAACAGGCTGTACTGTACGGAACAACAACAGCAGCAGCGGCAGCAACAGCAACATATGCAGCAGCAATCGCTTACAGCGAGCAACAACAACAGCAAGCAGCAAAACTGGCAGCAGCAACAGCAACTAGCAACAGCGGACAACAACAGCAGCAGCAACAGCAGACCAAGCAGCAACCAAATGACAGCAACAACAAGCAGCGGCGAACAGCAGCAGCAACAATCAGCAACCAGCTGAGCGACAACAGCAACAGCAATGACGGCAACTGACAGCAACAACAGCGGTCATGGCTGACAACAATGACAGCAATAACAACAACCCGACAACAACAACAATGCAACAGCGGGCAACAGCATTTCTTTCAACAACAACAACAACAATGACAACATGCAACAACAGGCAACAACAATTGTCATAATGACAACAACAGCGGCAACAGCAGCTGGTAACGCGGGCCGACAACTGTTGCTCAACAGGCTGGCAACAGCAAACAGCAGCAATAACCGACAGCAACAGCAACAACCGGCGACTGAATGGCAAACAGCGAGCAGGCAACAGCAGCAGCTGGCAACAGACAGCGGCAGCAACAGCAACAACAACAATGCAACAGCGCTAACAACGCCAACAATCGCTGGCAACAGCAACAAGCAATGAGCAGCAAGCAGCCAACGACAACAGCGACAACCGACAGCAGCAGCAGCAGCAGCAACAGCAACAGCGGCAGCAACAGCAACAGCAGCTGGCTATGCTGCGCAACCGAAATAATCGGCGGCACTCTCTTCCTCTGGCGTGCTGACGCTGCGCAGCAACAACCGGCGGCAACAGTATCTTTCTGTACCAGCGGCGGCAACTAACTGACGCAGCAACAGCTGACAGCAGCAGGCAACAGCAGCGGCAGCAACCCGGCATCGCGCAGCAACAGCAGCGAAACAGCAGCGTAACTGGCGGCAAGCAGCAAACAACATCGCCTTCAGCGCTAACAGCGTACTGCTCTGCTCAACGGCAGTGAGCAGCAGCAACTCAACAACAGCTGGCAACAGCAGCAACAGCGGCAACAGCGGCATAAACAGCAACGTGACAGCAGCAACAGCAGCAACAGCGAAGCAGCAACAGCGATAACAACAACACTGGCAGCAGCGACAACAGCAAGCAACAAGCTGGCAACAGCGGAAACAACAACTGAAGCAGCAGCAGCAATGACTTGAAACGACAGCAGCAACAGCAACAGCAGCTGACAGCAACAACAACGCCTGCTCGGCGGCGACTGGCTCTTAAGATGCTGCGAACCGCGACAACTGGCAACAACCCGACAGCAGACGGCAGCGGCAGCAAGCTGTAACAGCTTCTGACAACAGCAGCAGCAGCAACAAGCCCGGCAGTAACCAACAGCGGCAGCAGCTAACAGCAAGCAGCAGCAAGCAGCAATGACTGACAGCAAACAGCAACAGCGACGGCAACAGAACAACAACAGCAGCAACAGCAGCGAAATGACAGCAGCAGCAACACCGGCAGTGGCTCAACAGCCGACAACAGCAACAGCAATGACAACGCGAGCAACAAGCGAGCAACAGCGGTAACAGCGGCAAGCAGCAGCAGCAGCAGGCGGCAGCAACGGCGTGGCAACAGCAACTGGCAAGCAGCAGCAACAGCAACTGGGCGAAGCCAGCAGCAGCAGCAACGCAGACAACAGCGGCGACAGCAACGGCAGCAACCGGCGACAGCAGCGACAACAAGCAACAGCAACAGCAACAACAGCGGCAACTGACGACGGCAACAACAGCGGCGACAACAGCGACGGCGACCTTAACCTTGGCGGCAATGCGTAACAACAGCAACAACAGCGGCAGCGGCGTGACAGCAACTGAAGCAACGGCGGCAACCTTAACAGCAACGGCGGCAACAACCTTAGCGCAGGACAGCGGCAACAACAGCAGGCGGCAACAGCGCAGCAACGACAACAGCAGCAGCAACAACAGCGGTAAGCGACAGCAGCAGCGCCAGCGGCGAGCAGCGACAGCAGCGGTAATGGCACCAGCGGCAACAGCGGCAAACGGCAATAGCCGACAAACTGGCTAACATGACTGCAGCAACAGCGGCAACAGCAACAGCAACTGCAACAGCAACAGACAACCGTGAGCAGGCGGCGAGTAACCGAACGGCAATAAGCCGACAGCAACTGCAGCAGCGGCTGGCGAGCAACGGCAGCAGCTGACCCGGCGAACAACGTCGCAAGTGACGCAACTGCAACAACAACAATGGAAACCAACCGCTATATCTGCCTTAACGAGCGGCAACAGCAGCAGCGCGGGCAGCAACAACGGCAACACCGACAACGGCGAGCGGCAACGAGCAGCAGCAGCAGCAGACTGACGGCGGCAGCGACAACGGCAGCGACAGCAACCTTAGCGACAACAACAGCAGCAGCAACAAGCGAGCAACAGCGGCGGCAACAGCAAGCGAACGAAGCAACAACAACGGACAACACAACAGCAGCAGCAGCAACAGCAAGCAAACACAACAGCATGGCGGCAACAGCAATGACAGCAACAACTGCTTAACAACGGCTGACAGCGGCAACGAAGCAGCAACAGCGGCAACGGCAACGGCAACGAGCAGCAGCAGCAACAGCAGGCGAGCAGCAGCGGAAGCAACAGCGGCAACAACAACTGACAACCAGCAACAGCGAGCAACAGCAACAGCTGACAACAGCGGCAGCAGCAACAGACAGCCCCAGCGGGCAGCAGGCAGCAACCCAGGCGAGCAGCAGCGAATAACGCGAAACAGCAACTGGCAACAACAGCAGCAGCGGCAGCAGCAAGCAGCGGCAGCAGCGGGCGGCAACAACAGCAGCGGCAACAGCGGCAACGAAGCAGCGATGACAACAGCGGCAGCGAAGCTGACAACAGCGGCAGCAGCAGCGGAGACAGCAGCGGTGCCAACAGACAACTGACAGCAACAGCAACAGCAGCAGCGGACAACAAACAACAACAACTGGCAACAGCAACAGCGGCAACTGACGGCAGCAGCGAAACAGCAACAGCAGCGGTACAGCAGCAACAGCGACGGCAACAGCAGCACTGGAAACAACAGCGGCAACAGCAGACAACAGCGGCAACAGCTGAGCAGCGGCAGCGAACAGCGAGCGAAACAGCGACAGCAGCAGCAGTAGCAGCAGCAGCAGCAATGGCAGCAGCAGCAGCAGCAGCAGCAGCGACGGCAGCAACAGCAGCAGCAGCAAATAACGCTAAGCGGCGAAGCAGCTAACGAAGAGAAAGCAGCAGCCAACAGCAACGCAGCGGCAGCAGCAACAAGCAGTAACAGCGTATGCAATAACAAACCTATGCCGTAAGTGAAGCAGCAGCAGCAACAGCAATAACGACAGCGAACAGGCAACAGCAGCAGCTTAACAGCAGCGGCGGCAGCAGCAACAACGCATATGGCAACAGCAGCAACAACATTGCGCAGCAGCAACAGCGGCAACAGCAACAGCAATAAGCAGCGGCAACAGCGGCAGCAGCAACAGCGGCAGCAGCAGCGGCAGCAGCAGCAACAGCAACGAAGCAACAAGCAGCAGCACGAAACGCAGCCGGCAGCAACATGCCGGCAACTTGCGGCAACAGCAGCAGCAACAGCAGACAGCGACAGCAGCGGCAACGCGCAAGCAACAACAACAGCAACAACAACAACTGACTGCTGCTGCTGCTGCAACAAGCAACAGCGGCAACAGCAGCAGCGAAGCAGCAACAGCAACAGCAACAGCAGCAGCGAAGGCAGCAACAGCGGCAACAACGTAGCAGCAGCAGCGAAACAGCAAACGGCGGCAGCAGCAGCGACGCGCGCTTGTAGCGAGCAGCAGGCAAGCAGCAGCAGCAGCAACAGCAGCAACCATGCAGCAACGCGCCACAGCAACAACAGCAGCAACAGCAACAACAGCGGCAAACAGTAAGCGGCAGCGGCACAACAGCAACGACGTTCAGCAACAGCAGCAGCTTAAGCAAGCGGCAGCAGCAACAGCAACAGCAGCAGCAGCAACGAGCGGCAGCGGCAACAGTAATGTAGCAACAGCGTAGCAGCACCAGCAGCAGCAACTGACAGCGGCAACCGTGAAGCAGCAACAGCAACAGCGGCGGCAAACGAAACCAACAGCGAAGCGTAACCAGCAACAGCGTGACAGCAGCAGCAGCGAAAATAACGCAACAGCAGCAGCAGCAGCAGCAGCAGCGAACAGCGGCAACAGCGACAGCGAGCGAAACAACGCAACAGCAGCAGCAGCAACGGCGATAGCAACAACGGCGGCAACGAAACAGCAGCAGCAGCGGCCAGCAACAGCAGCAACAGCGACAGCAGCGTGGCTGACAACAGCAGCAGCAAACAGCAACAGCAGCAGCGGCAGCAGCAACGCAACAACAGCAGCAGCTTTGCAGCTAATAACCGAAAACAGCTGCGGCAACAACAATGACGACAGCAGCAGCAGCAGCAGCAAGCAGCAACAGCAACAATGGCAACCAGCAGCACCAGCAAGCAGCAGCAACAGCGGCTGCTGTAATAACAATAGCAACAGCGACAGCAAGCCAGCAGCAGCAGCAGCGGCAACAGCAGCAGCAGCAATGCTGCTCGCAGCAGCATAACAGCAACAGCAGCGCCAAGCAGCAGCAGCGAGCAACAGCAGCAAGCAAGCAATAACAGCGAGCAGCAACAGCAGCAGCGGCAGCAACAACAGCGCAGCAGCAACAGCAGCAACAGCAACAGCAGCGGCAACAGCAACAATGACGCAACAGCGGCAACAGCAACAGCAGCAACAGAAGGCGTAGCAACAGCAGCGGCAGCCGAGAGCAACAGCGGCAGCTGGCAAGCAGCAGCGGAAAGCGGCAACAGCGGCAGCAACAACCTTGCAAGCAGCAGCAGCGGCAACAGCAGCAACAGCGAAACGGCAGCAGCGAGAAGGCAGCAACAGCAGCAGCAACAGCGGCAAGCAACGTAGCAACAGCGGCAGCAGCAGCAGCAGCAGCAGCGGCAGCAACAGCGAGCAACAACAGCAGCAGCAGCAGCAGCAGCAGCAGCAGCAGCAGCGAGCAGCAACAGCAGCAACAGCAAACAGCAGCAACAGCAGCAGCGGCGGCACGCAACAGCGGCAACAGCAGCAACAGCAGCAGCGGCAGCAGCGGCGGCAACAGCAGCGGCAACAGCGGCAGCAACGCCTTGTATGCTGACAGCAGCAGCGGCAGCAGCAGCAATGCGGCAGCAGCGAACAGCAACAGCAACAGCAACAGCTGTAAAACAGCGGCAACAGCAGCGAGGCGGCAGCAACAGCGAGCAGCAGCGCCGACAGCAACAGCAGCAGCGGCGTTGCAGCAGCAGCAACCGCAGCAACAGCAGCGGTTGCAGCGGCAGCAGCGGCGACAGCAGCAACAGCGGCAACAAGCAGCAGCAACAGCGTAGCAACCAGCGACAGCTCTGCAGCGGCAACAGCAGCTGAAAGCAGCGGCAGCAACAGCGGCAAGCAATGCTCTTTCGCTGACAGCAACAGCAACAGCAGCGGCATATACAGCAGCAGCAGCAGCAGCAGGTTTCGGCTTAACAGCAGCAGCAGCAGCGGCAGCAACAGCGAAAAGCAGCAGCGGCAACAGCAGCAGCAAGCAGCGGTAACCAACAGCGAAAGCAGCAGCAGCAGCAGCGCCTTCTTGTAACAGCGGCAACAACAGCAACAGCAACTTGAAAAAACGGCAGGCAACAGCAACAACAGCAACAGCGACGCGTATCTCTGCTGCGGCAACAACAACAGCTTTCGCGTAAACAAGCGACAGCGAAACAGACGACAACAGCAACGAAACAGCAGCGATGCTGTGCAGCGGCAACAACAGCGGAGGCAACAACAGCAACAACAACAGCAGCAAAAGCAACGGTGAAACAACAGCAACAACGAAACTGAACAACAGCGAACAACGGCAACAGCGGCAACTGACAACTGGAAGCAACAACGTTTGCTCAACATCAGCAGCAACTGCCGTCCGGCAACAGCAGCAACAGCAGCAGCAACAGCAACTGGCGGCAACAGCAACAGCAGCAGCAGCAGCAACAGCAACAGCAACAACAGCAACAGCAAAACGCGCGCAACAGCAACAGCAACAGCAACAGCAGCAGCAGCAGCGGCAGCGGCAACAGCAACGGCGAAAGCAACAGCCGAACAGCAGCGAAGCCGGTAGAGCAGAACCGGCAACAGCGCAGCTGTTGCTGGCAACAGCGGCCCAACAGCAGCAGGAACAGCAACAGCTAACCAGCAGCGGCAACAGCAACGCTGGCAAACATCTCAACAGCAACAGCAACAGCAACAGGCTGTTGCTGGCAACAACAGCAGCCTATCAGCAGCTTGGCAACAGCTGGCAACCAACAGCAAGCAGCAGCAGCAGCGAAGCAGCAGCAGCAGCAACAGCAGCAGCGCGCAATGGCAGCCAGCAGCAACTGGCCAACAGCAACAGCAACAGCGGCAAAGCAACAGCAGCCTAACAGCCAGCAACAGCGGCAACAGCAAAACAGCAGCAGCAGCAGCAACAACGGCAACAGCAGCAGCTTATGCTCAGCTGCTGCTGCTGCTGGCAGCAACGGATGCTGCTGCTGCTGTGCAGCAGCAACAGCAAACAACAGAGCAAACGGCGAAACGCTGCTGCCCGCTCTTTCTCTTTCTGCTGCTGCTCGCCAGCAGCGAGCAGCAAACAACCAGCAACAAACGCTGCAACTGCAACAGCAGCAGCAACCGGTGCTGACGGCAACAACAACAACAGCAACAACAGCGGCAACAACAGCAGCGGCAACAACAACGTAAGCAACAGCAGCAACAACGCCAGCAGCAAGCAGCGCTAAAGAGCAAAACAACAGCGGCAGCGGCAACAGCAACAGCGCAAACAGCAAGCAACAACATGCGGCAAGCAGGCAACAGCAAGCAACAACAGCGGCAACAACAGCAGCGGCAAACGGTTGCTCCTGCAACAGGCCAACAGCAGCAACAGCGGCGAGCAGCAGCTGGTAAACGCTGGCAACAACAGCGGCAGCAACAAGCGGCAAACAATATGACGACAAACGAGCAACAGCAACAGCGAAACTGACGGCGACAAACGACAGCAAGCAGCAGCAAGCAGCAATGCAGCCAGCAGGCAACAACAGCTCGCCGCTGCTGCTGCTGCTGCTGTTTCTGGCGCCAACCAACAGCAGCAACAGCAGCTTTAATAGCGGCAACGCAGCAGCTGCGGTTCTCAGCGGGCAGCGTGCTCAGTTGCAGCAACAGCAACAACAATGACTTGCAGCAATGCAGCTCGCCAAGCAGCCCCACGACGGCGCCTGTGAGCAACAGCAGCGGCGCTTAACAGCTCAGCAACAGCGGCAAGCCTGCTCGGCTGTATTGCTGCTGACAGCAGCAGCGGCAGCAACAGCAGCAGCAGCATTCTGCGGTTAGCAACAGCAGCAACAGCAGCAATGACGGCAACAATGCATAGCGGTAACAGCCAGCAACAGCAGCAGCAGCAGCAGCGAAGCAGCGGAACAGCAGCAGCGGCAACAGCAACAGCGGCAACAGCAGCAACAGCGTAGCAGCAGCAGCTGACGGCAGCGACAGCAACAGCAGCAGCGGCAACTTAAGCGGCGACGACTTAACAAGCGAGCAGCAGCGAGCAGCCAGACGGCGGCAGCGAGCAACTGGTTGCTGCTGCTGAAACGGCGACGCTTAACCTTTAAAAGCAGCGTAAACGAGCAGCAAACGCAGCAAACAGCGGCAGCAGCGGCAGCGTTGTGCACCAGCGATTTGCTGCTGCCAATCAGCAGCAGCGGCAGCAGCAGCAAGCAACCAGCAAAACTAGCGAAACAGCAACAGCGGCAGCAGCAACAGCAGCAAGCAGCAGCGAAGCAGCAACAACAGCAGCAACAGCAGCCCAGCAACAGCAGCAGCAGCAGCAACAGCAGCGGCAACCTTGACAGCAACAGCAACAGCGGCAACGAAGGCGACAGCGGCGAAGCGGCAACAGCAAACTGCTGCTGCTGCTGTAACGGCAAACAACAGCAACAGCAACAACAACGGCAACAGCAACAGCGAAAGCAACAGCAAGCGAAACTGGCGCAACAGCGAGCGGCAACAGCAGCAGCAGCAGCAGCTGACAGCAGTAGCAACAGCAGCAACAGCAACGGCAACGAGCAGCAGCAGCAGCAGCAGCGGCAACAGCAGCAGCTTGTAGCAACGGCAGCAGCGGTATGGCAACAGCAACGACAGCGGAGCAATAACGACAGCAGCAACAGCAGCAATGACAGCAGCAACAGCAACGGCAGCGGCAGCAGCAGCAGCGAGCAACGACAGCAGCAGCAATAGCAGCAGCAGCGGCAGCAGCGACAACAGCGACAGCGCCAGCGGCGGCGACAGCGGCCAGCGGCAGCAGCAGCAGGCGAGCAACAGCGGCAGCAACCAGCGCGGCAGCGGCTCTAGCCTTAACAGCGGCAGCAACATAGCGGCAAGCAGCAGCAGCAGCCGGCAGCAGCAGCAGCAGCGGCAGCGAGCAGCGGCTCTTGTCGCTGGTTAACCTTAACGACAACAACAACAACGAAGCCAGCAACAGCAACAGCAGCGGCAGCAACAGCGGCAGCAATACCGGCAACACCGGCGCCAAAACTTAGCAAGCAGCAGCAGCAGCAGCGGCAGCAGCAGCGGCAACAGCGGCGGCAAGCAGCAGCAGCAAGCGACTGGCAACGGCAACGGTGCTGCTGCTGGCTGTGACAGCAACAGCGGCAACAGTTCCATAACGCTGTGCTGCTGCTGCTGCTTGGCGAGCAACAGCAACAGCAGCAACAACAGCAGCTGGTAACAGCAACAGCAGCGAGCGAAGCGAGCAGCAACAGCAGCAGCAGCAGCAGCAGCAACAGCAGCAGCTTTCTTTAACAGCGGCAACAGCAACAGCAACGGCTGCTGGCAACAGCAGGCAACGCTGGCGAGCGACAGCGAGCAACTGGCAACAGCAGCAGCGGCAGCAGCAACAGCGGCAACTGACAGCGGCAGCGGCAGCGTCTCAGCGGCAACAGCAACAGCGAGCAGCGAGCAGCAGGCAACAGCGCAAACTGGCGGCAACAGCGGAAGCAGCAACGGCAACAGCAACAGCAAGCAGCAGCGGCAACAACAGCGGCAACAACCAGCAACAGCAACTGGTAGCAACAGCGGCAACAGCAACAGCCTTGAAGCTGGCAACAGCAGCAGCAGCAACAGCAGCAGCAACAGCGGCAGCGGCAGCAGCAGCAACAGCAGCAACGGCAGCGAGCAGCAAGCAACAGCAACGGCAACAGCGGCAACAACAATGAGCAGCAAACAGTATGGCGACGGCATTAATGAAACAGCGACGCTTAACAACAGCAGCAACTGACAGCAACAGCGGCAGCAACAGCAACAACAGCTCTCAACAGCAGGCAGCAGCAGCAGCAGCGAGCGTGCAACAACAGCAACAGCAGCGCGACAGCAATCTTTAGCCGAGCAAACGCAGCGGCAACAGCAGCAAGCGGCAACAAGCAGCGGCAATGACAGCAGCAGCAACAGCAGCAACAGCGAACGGCAACAGCAGCAGCGGCAACTGACAGCAACAGCAACAGCGGCAACAGCAGCAGCGGCAGCAGCAGGCTAACGCTGAAACTGCTGCACCAGCAGCAGCAGCAGCAGCAGCAGCTAACGCTTAATGACAACTTGGCTTAACGAAGCCTTGAACAGCAGCAATGACAGCAGCAGCAGCAGCAGCAGCAGCAGCAGCAGCCGGGCAGCGGCAACAGCAACTAGCGGCAACAATGACAGCGGCCCAGCGGCCCGGCAGCAGCGGCAACGGTTCAGCCTGTAAGCAGCAGCGGAAACAGGCAACGCAGCAGGCAGCGACGACAGGCAACAATAACAGCGAAGCCAACAGCAGCAGCGGAAACAGCAGCAACAGCAGCGTAGCCAGGGCAACAATACAGCAAACGAGCAACCGCAGCAATAACAGGCGACAGCAGCAAAACCAGCAACAGCAGCAGCAGCAAAGAGCGAGCAGCAGGCAATATGCGGCAGCAGCTAAGCAGCAGCAGCGGCAGCAGCAGGAACAGCAGCGGCAGCAAGCAGCGAACAATAGCAATGGCAGCAGCGGCAGCAGCGGCAACAACAGCAGCAACAAGCGAGCAGCAACGGCAACCATAGCCAGTAACAACCATTGCTCAACAGCCGTGACAACGCCTTTCTGCTGGCGGCGGCAACAACGGCAACGGCAACAGCAACAACCTGAGCGGCAAACGAAGCAGCAGCAGCAGCACTCACAACGAACAGCAGCGGGCAGCAACAGCGGCAGCAGCGAGCAGCAACTTGAGCAACGGCAGCAGCAGCGGCAGCGGCAGCGGAGCAACAACCCAGCCGGTAGGCAACGGCAGCAACAACAGCAAGCAGGCAGCAGCGGCAGCAGCAACCTTTCTGCAGCGGAAGCAGCAATAGCCCGGCAACAGCAGCAGCGAGCAAGCAGCGTAACCAGCAGCAACAACGAGCAAGTAGCAACAGCAAGCGGCAGCAACAGCGGGCCGACACGCAGCGGCAGCAGCAGCGAACAGCAGCAGCGGCAACAGACAACAGCAACAGCAATGCCAGCAACAACAGCAGCAGCAGCAGCTTGACAGCGGCAGCAGCGTTAGCGGCAACTAAGCAGCAGACGACCCTGGCAACAGCGAGCAGCAACGCGGCAGACGGGCAAGCAGCCTTGAAAGGCAGCAGCAACAGCAGCGGCAACCAGCAACAGCAGCAACAGCAGCGGTAGCAACAGCAGGCTCAACAGCACGACAACAGCTGATGTAACGCAGGGGCAACAGCGGCAGCGGCAGCAGCAGCGGCAACAGCAACAGCAATCATAAGCGGTAGCGAGCAGCGGCAACCAACGGCAAGCCCTTAACAGCAACAAGCAGCAACAGCAGCTGGCGAAGCTGGCAATAACAACAACAGCGGCAACTTCAGCGAGCAGCGAACGCTTAACAGGCAGCAGCAGCAATAGCAAACAGCAGCAGCAGCACCCAGCACCAACAGCGGCTCAACGGCAAGCAGCAGCAGCGGTAACAACAGCGGCAACGGCAACGCTCCTGCCAACAGCAGCAGCAACTTAACCAGCGGCAGCGAAGCCGCAGCAGCAGCAGCAGCAACAGCGGCAACAACAGCAACAGCAGCAGCGGCAGCAACTGGCAACAGCAGCGGCGAAACCAGCAGCAACAGCGGCGTAACAGCAGTGCAACCAGCAGCAGCAGCAGCAGGCCTGCTGCGCTGCTGCAACAGCTGCTGCTGCTGCTGCTCAGCTGCTGCTGACGAGCAACATGCTGCTGCTGCTGCTGTACTGCAGCTCGCGGCAACAGCAACAACGGGTACATCAGCAGCGACGGCTGCCGGAGCAGCAGCAGCGAGCGGCAGCAGCGACAACAGCGGCAACAGCAGCGGTAATAACGGCAGCGTAGCAGCGAGCGAAGCAGCAGCAGCAACAGCGCAACAACAGCAACAGCAACTGGCAGCAACAGCAGCAACAACTGACAATAGCTTAACGGCAGCAGCGGCAAGCAACCATAGCAACAGCGGCAACAGCAGCAGAGCAAACAGCATTGGCAGCGAGCAACAGACAGCAACTAACAGCAGCAGCGAAAGCAACAGCGGCAACGCACAGCATGAGCAACAGCAGCGTGCGAGCAACAGCGCCAGCGGCAGAAGAAACAGCAACTAACGACAGCAGCAGCAACCAGCAAACAGCAACTGACTAATGGCAACCAGCAACAGCAGCAGTTACAGCGGCAGCGACAGCAGCAACAGCAACAGCGGCAACAGCCAACTGACGAGCAACAGCAGCAGCAACTGACAGCGGCAACAACAGCAACAGCAACAGCGACGGCAGCGACAGCAACAGCGGCAATGACAACAGCAACAGCAGCAGCAGCAACAGCAACAGCAACAGCGGCAGCAGCGAGCTGTACAGCAACAGCGACAGCAACAGCAGCGGCCCAGCAGCAGCAATGAGCAGCAGCGAACAAGCAGCAACGAACAGCAGCAACAAGCGGCAACAACTCTTAGCAGCAGCAGCGGCAACAACAGCAGCAGCGAGCAACAGCGGCAACAGCAACAGCAGGCAGCAACAGCAGCAGCGGCGAGCAACAACAGCAGCAGCAGCAATAGCAACAGCGGCAGCAGTAGCGGCAACTAGCAGCTATCTTCACCACTCTGCTCTTCAGCCTCTTTCACCAGCTAACAACGCTACCTCTAACAACAGCGCTGGCAACTGCGAAGCGCCAGCGCGAGCCCAACAGCGGTAACGGCAATAGCAGCAACAGCAGCAACAGCAGCAGCGGCAAACGGCGGCAGGCGGCAGCAACAGCAAAACGCGAACAGCGGCAGCAACGCCAAACGCCAATGGCGCAGCAACGCAGCGAGCAGACAGCGACGGCAGCAGCGCAGCAGCAGCAATGTAGCAGCAGCCCGAGCAGCAGCAACGGCAAGCGTCAGCGGCAAAACAGCAGCAGCAGCAACAGCGGCAACAGCAACAGCAGCAACAGCGGCAGCAGCCAACAGCAGCGAGCAGCAGCAGCAGCGGCAGCAGCAGCAGCAGCAGCGCTCAACAGCAACGAAGCCTGACAGCAGCGGCAACAGCAGCAGGCAGCAGCAGCTGGCGTGCGAGCGACAACAGCTGTATGACAGCAGCAGCGGCAGCAGCAGCAATGCAGCAACGAGCAGCAGCAACAACGACCCAGCAACAGCGGCAACGAACGAACAGCGGCAACAGCAGCGACAGACGACAGCAGCAACAGCGGCAAACAGCAACAGCAGCGGCAACAGCTGGCAACAGCGGCAGCAGCAGCAGCAGCAAGCAAGCGGCAACGAGCAACAGCAACTGGCAAACAGCGGCAGTAGCGGCAGCAGCGAGCAGCAACAGCGGCGGCAACAGCAACAGCAGCCCATGCCAGGCAACAAGCAATGGCAGCAGCAGCAACGTATGCTGCAACAGCAACAGCAGCGGCAAGCAGCAGGGAGCAACAGCGGCAGCAGGCAACAGCGGCAGCAGAACAACAGCGGCAGTAATGTAACTTGGCAGCAGCAGCAGCGACAGCAGCAACAGCAAGCAGCAGCAACAGCAACGGCCCAGCAACAGCAGCAACAGCAGGCTGGAACAGCAGCAGCAGCAGCAGCAACGGCCCAGCGCGTCGCCTGCAGACGGCAACGGCGAAGCAGCAGCAGCGAAACGGTTAACAGCAGCAGCAGCGGGCAGCAGCGGCAGCAAAGTAGCAACAGCGACAGCAACAGCAGCAACAGCAGCGGCAACAGCAACAGCAGCAACAGCAGCGGCGAGCAGCTGCTAACCAACATGGCTGTAAATAACAACAACAACATGCTGCTGCTGCTGGCGCAACAGCAGCAACAGCAACTGTAACAGCAACAGCAACAGCGGCAGCGACTAACAGCAACAGCAGCAGCAGCAACTGACAGCAGCAACAGCGGTAACAGCTGCAGCAACAACAACGAAACACGCTTAATGACAGCAGCAACAGCAGCAGCAGCGTGCTGCAACAGCTGAAAACAACAACAGCAAGCAACGAGAAACAACAACAACAACGAACAACAGCAAAACAGCTAAACAACAATAACCAACAACAACAACAACAGCGGCAGCAGCGGCAATGACAGCAGCAACCGTTTAACCAACAACAACAACGGCAACAGCAACGAAGCAGCAACCAGGCAGCAGCAACCCAATGACAGCAACAACAGCGAAACAAGCAACAGGCAGCAGCAGCAGCAGGCAGCAGCAGCAACAGCAGCGGCAGGCAACGCCAGCAACAGCGAAGCGGCAGCAACAACAGCAGCGGAAACAACAGCTGACAGCAACGGCAGCAACAGCAACAGCAACAAGCAACAGCGGCGCGCAGACAACGCAGCAAGCAGCAGCAAGAACAACAGCAGCAGCAGCAGCGGCAACAGCAGCAGCAGCGGCAGCAGCAGCGCTGAACGGCAGCAACAGCGGCAGAGCAACAGCAACAGCGGCAACAACAACAACGAAGCAAGCGGCAACAACAACAGCAAACAACAGCAGCTCAACAGCAACAGCGGCAACCTGAAGCAACAACAGCAACAGCAGCAACAGCAGCAACAGCAGCGGCGGCAACAACTCGAAACGCGGCAACCGAAACAACAGCAACAGCGGCAACAACGAGCAACGAAACAACAGGCGAAACGTAAGCGGCAGCATAGCGGCAAACAGCGGCAACAACAGCGAAACAAACCAGCAACAGCGGCGGCAACCAGCAACAGCAGCAACAGTTAACAGCAGCAGCGGCAGCGGCAACAGCAACAGCAACAGCAACAGCAACAGCAGCAGCGGCAGCGAAGCTGACAACAACGAGCGGCAACAACTGACAGCAACCGGAGCAACAGCGAGCAGCAACAGCAGCGACAGCGGCAACAGCAGCAGCAGCAACAGCGACAGCAACAGCAGCAACAGCGGCAACAGCAACAGCAACAGCGGCAAGCAGCAACAGCAACAGCGGCAACAACAACAGCAGCTGACAGCAGCAACAGCGACAGCAGCAGCAGCAGCGAGCAGCAGCAGCAGCGGACAACGGCAACAACAGCAGCGAGCAGCAGCAGCGGCAAGCAGCAGCAACAGCGGCAACAGCAACAGCGGCAGCACGGCGAGCAGCAACAACAGCGGCAACAGCGGCAGACTTAAGCGGCAACAGCAACAGCGGCAACAGCGGCAGCAACAGCGGCA
>JAVJIX010000345.1:15000-17500 GCA_036785185.1 Paratrypauchen microcephalus
GCAGCAGCAACAGCGGCAACAGCAGCGGCAACAGCAACAGCAGCAACAGCGGCAACAGCAACAGCGGCAACAGCAACAGCAGCAACAGCAACAACAGCAACAGCAACAGCGGCAACTGACAGCAGCAACAGCAACAACAGCGGCAACAGCAGCAACAGCAACAGCGGCAACAGCAGCAACAACAGCGGCAACAGCAACAGCAACAGCAACAGCGGCAACAACAGCAGCAACAACAACAGCGGCAGCAACAACAGCGGCAACAACAGCAGCGCAGCAGCAACAACAGCAACAGCGGCAACAGCAACAGCAGCAACAACAGCGGCAACCAACAGCAACAGCAACAGCGGCAACAACAGCGGCAACAGCAACAGCAGCAACAGCAGCGGCAACAGCGGCAACAGCAGCAACAGCGGCAACAGCAACAACAACAACAGCAGCAGCAACAGCAACAACAGCAACAACAACAGCAACAACAGCAACAACAGCGGCAACAGCGGCAACAGCAACAACAGCAGCAACAGCGGCAACAACAACAGCGGCAACAGCAACAGCAACAACAACAACAGCAACAACAGCAACAACAGCAACAGCAACAGCAGCGGCAACAACAACAACAACAGCAACAGCAGCGGCAACAGCAACAACAGCAACAGCGGCAACAACAGCAACAACAGCAACAGCAACAGCAGCAACAGCAGCGGCAACAACAACAGCAACCAGCGGCAACAACAACAGCAGCAACAGCAACAACAGCAGCAACAACAGCGGCAACAGCAACAGCAGCGGCAACAGCAACAACAGCAACAGCAACAGCAACAACAGCGGCAACAGCAACAGCAACAGCAGCAACAACAGCAACAGCAACAGCGGCAACAGCAACAGCAGCAACAGCGGCAACAACAGCAACAGCAACAACAGCAACAGCGGCAACAGCAACAGCAGCAACAGCAACAGCAGCGGCAGCAACAGCGGCAACAACAGCAACAGCAGCAGCAACAGCAGCAGCAACAGCGGCAGCAACAGCAGCAACAGCAACAGCGGCAACAGCAGCGGCAACAGCGGCAACAGCAACAGCAACTGGCAACAACAACAGCAACAGCAACAGCAACAGCAACAGCGGCAGCAACAGCGGCAGCAACAGCGGCAACAGCAACAGCAACAGCAGCAACAGCAACAGCGGCAACAACAGCAGCAGCGGCAACAGCAGCAACAGCAACAACAGCAGCAACAGCGGCAGCAGCGGCAACAGCAACAGCAACAGCAGCAACAGCGGCAACAGCAACAGCGGCAGCAACAGCAACAGCGGCAACAGCAGCAGCAACAGCGGCAACAACAGCGGCAACAGCAGCAACAGCAGCAACACAGCGGCAACAGCAGCAACAGCAGCGGCAGCAACAGCAGCAACAACAGCAACAACAGCAGCAACAACAGCAACAGCGGCAGCAGCAACAGCAGCAACAGCACAGCAGCAACAGCAACAGCAACAGCAACAGCAACAGCAGCAGCAACAGCAACAGCAACAGCAGCAACAGCAACAGCAGCGGCAACAGCAACAGCAGCAACAGCAACAGCAACAGCGGCAGCAACAGCAGCAACAGCAGCAACAGCGGCAGCAACAGCGGCAGCAACAGCAGCAACAGCAGCAGCAACAGCGGCAACAGCAACAACAGCGGCAACAACAGCGGCAACAGCAACAGCGGCAACAGCAACAACAGCAACAGCAACAGCAGCAGCAACAGCGGCAGCAGCGGCAACAGCAACAGCAGCGGCAACAGCAGCGGCAACAGCAACAGCAACAGCAACAGCGGCAACAGCAGCAGCGGCAACAGCAACAGCAACAGCAGCAGCAACAGCAACAGCAGCAGCAACAGCAGCAACAGCAACAGCAACAGCAGCAACAGCAACAGCAGCAACAACAGCAACAGCGGCAACAGCAACAGCAACAGCAACAGCAGCAGCAGCAGCAACAGCGGCAACAGCAACAGCAACAGCAGCAACAGCAACAGCAACAGCGGCAGCAACAACAGCAACAACAGCAGCAACAGCGGCAACAACAGCAGCAACAGCAACAGCAACAGCAACAGCGGCAGCAACAGCAGCGGCAACAGCAGCAACAGCAGCAACAGCGGCAACAGCAACAGCGGCAACAACAGCAGCAACAGCAGCAACAGCAACAGCAGCAGCAACAGCGGCAACAACAGCAACAGCAACAGCAACAGCAACAGCGGCAGCAACAACAGCGGCAACAGCGGCAACAGCAGCAACAGCAGCAACAGCAGCAACAGCAACAGCAACAGCAACAGCGGCAACAGCAGCGGCAACAGCAACAGCAGCAGCAACAGCAACAACAACAGCAACAACAGCAACAGCAACAACAGCAACAGCAGCAACAGCAACAGCAACAACAGCAACAGCGGCAACAACAGCAACAGCAGCAACAGCGGCAACAGCAACAGCAACAGCAGCAACAGCAGCGGCAACAGCAACAACAGCAACAACA